>JAVJIF010024805.1:0-53002 GCA_038442645.1 Agave tequilana | reverse complement strand
CATTTTGAGCCTTTGAATTAGCATCAAATTCCTTGAAGGTAAGTTCGGACCAAGTGTCCTCCTCACTTTCGGGCCTACTATAAGGCTTGGTCAAGGACTTAGCAACTAGACTACCTAGAGATTGTAGAAAAATGGTCATCCTAACTTTCCAACTTTCCATATGGGAAGTTGAGTCCATTAAATTTGGGAGGGGTCTTAATGTTATCGGCCATCTTACTATAGTAAATGAATGAAGATATAAAAATAGTGATTAGCAAATTTTAGGATCTCTCTAAGGATGTGAAGCCAAAAACTAGAGTCCTAGCTCTGATACCAATTGAAATCACCTAGAGGGGGTGAATAGGTGATAAGCTAACCAATGCATAAATTTAAATGATATGATCAACGATCACTCGAAACAAGATTAGAAGCCGAATATCCCGTGAAGGGCTCTAAACTCCTTCCTCGTGATTCCTCTAATAAGAGTTTGAGGTGCACAATGCAATATTGTTGTGAGAGTAATTGATCGACAATATAAGAATAAATGGAAAGCATTAAATAACACAAATAAACCAATCGCAAACACAGAGATTTGTTTCGAGGTTCGAGCACCCAGCTCTACGCCCGGTCGACCATCCCAAACAGAACTAGGGTGCTTTCAGTCGGCCGAAGCTCGGTCGATCGATATGGGGTTTGGTCCCGACCCCGGTCGACCGGATAACGTGCACATATGCACGCACCCAACGGTCAGAAGCGCGATTGACCGCGCCGGTCGACCGTTCTGACCTGAAACAGAGCCGGTCGACCGTCCGGTCGACCGCAACAGGTCAAAACAGTTTATATTTCAGAATATTTTTGAAGATCTAATAATTTTCAAAAATAATTTTTTGTCAAGACTTGGTACACTACATAAAATAGATTTTGCAAATATTAAAATAGGTTTATAGAAATATTTTATATAAAGAAGAAATATCTTTTGAAAAACATGTGCAAAATCTTGTGTGTGGGGAAAATTGAGCTTCAACACTATACGCTATTCTTTAACAAACTAAAGTATAAAGAAGTCTCCGAGCCGTGTTACGCCAAGCTAGAGCCTCCTCTCCAATGAAAACGTCCTCTTGCGCCATTAACCTATCAACATGCTTTAAGCCCCATTATCCTTGCAATATGCTTAAAAGCCATCAAGACTTGTGCAAACCTGAAACTCATTCTAAAATAACTTATTAGTACCAAATAGTTTCTATGTGTTTTGTTATCATCAAAACTTAAACATATAGAGAGTGTAACCTTTTGGGCCAACATAGTAATCTTAGCATTTTCATAGGCCTCATTTTTCAACTCCTCTAATTCGGAAATTTATAATTTTTGAAGGTCATCGGTCTTAGTCACGTCAAAATTTAGCTGCTTGATTGCCCATAAGGCCCGTGCTCTAACTCAACGGGTAGGTGGCAAGCCTTCCCAAAGACTAACCTATAAGGAGATATCCTGAATCGTCTTGAAAGCGGTCTTGTAGGTCATAGGCATCTACAAGTTGGTGTTGTTTTCCATTGATTTTGCAAAGGGAAAAACTTACAAAAAGGGTCGAGGAGCTAAATTACAAGTAACATAAAAGATTATAATAGATCTCCTCTGAGATTTTGAAGAAGTGTACCGATAAGAGTCTATCAGCGCGTGCGACCACTTTGTCCCTTTGACAATGCGATCGATGGGATTCCCTTCTCGCCTAGTTCGGGAATCGAGAACAGAAGGTTAGTAGAACTCTCTTGTTACTTCTCAAACTGCCTTCACTCGAGAATTCCTTCTCGCCTGGTTCCGGAGATTCCTTGAGAGGGAGGAAATCTTAGGGTATCAGCACCCTGATTAGAGAAGCAGTTCTCTGAACTCTCTGAATTCTTGGAAGCAAGAGAATAGATCTCTGTTTAGCCGTCTCTCTCTCTGTGTGTGCGTTTATGCACCTCTTGCGTGCTTTCTCTCTCCTCCGTACCCCTGGTGGGCTATTTATAGGGAGAGCAGGGTATAATTGTCCCTTGACTGGAAACTGATTGAGTCAATCTGTTTAAATCTGGAAAGTAGCCTTGCTGCGAGGCTAGAATCAGCTTCTGCGAAGCTAGGAATAGCAGGTAGCATCGATCTCCTGATCTGTTTTGATCCTTTCCAAATAATTGAAAGATTTCCCTTGATCCTCTTACTTGTTTTAGGAGAGTCAAGAGATTATGGCAAACAACTGCCAAATTTGATCTCAGATTTGATCTTGAATAGATTTGATTTGATCTCATCTGGAGATTTAATTGGTCAAGTTGACCATGAAAGACCCACAGCGGAGCTGTCGCGTCGAGCTCACAGCGGAGTTGGAAGAAGCATCTCGCGAAGTCAGAAGAAAGCTCTTCAGCGGAGCTAGATAACATCTGTGGCGAAATTACCGAACATCCTTCTGCGCGGTTGCATGTGGCTTCGAGCGAAATTAACTTTCTGTAGAGTTAACTGAGCACTTCAGGCGAAGCTGTAAGTTAGCTTACTGATAGAGCTTTGAACGGCTTCAAAGCGAAGTTGGACAAACTTAGCCTCTCAGGCGAGGCTATCCCCTTGGGCTCATGTGATGCTAAGTGTTGAGCTAACTTAACATTTTAGACCTGCTTAGGTCTCTTCAAAGACAATCTGGGCTCACTGTCTGCTTCACTGGATCAGTAGAGTCCAAGTTGCTGCTTTGTCCCTCGGAGATGGGTACAGAACTGGTCGTCAGCTTGTCTGTCACTTGTCTTTTGTAAATGTCAACAAGTTTAGGCATTGTTTAGGCCAGTCAAGAATCTTGTATTTTTAGAGTGTCAACAAGACCCCCTTCAAAGTTTTTGAAAGCCTGCAATGGAATGGTTCCGGCTTCGAAATACTTTGAATTGCTTCAATTGATGGTATGTGAAGTACGAACGTCGCCATGGTGGTTGAATTCAGCTTCGCTTTCAATCTTGCTTCTGGATTGGAATAAGTTCGATGAGGAATCGTATAGATTCGCGATTCTGAGTAGCTTCGCGTCTGAGTAGCTCCGCATTCGAGCCTCCCGGAGTAGATTCGCTTCAAATTGGTCTTGGAACGTCGTTCCTTTCCCCAGGCCAACTGCTTTCGCTAGTCACGAGAAGGATTATTTCCTTTCCCGAAGTTGAAATAACTTCTCTTGCATTAATGAGGGAGATCATTCCTTCTGCGTGCATTTTCGATAGAGACTATTCCTTTTCTCAAGGCTCAGTAAATGCCTTAAATTCGTTCGCGCTTCTAAGCTTGAAGCAGCAGCGGTGCGATCAGGCATGAGGCCTATAAATAGGACTCTTGAAGTCCTCTACAGAGAAGCAGTCTGTTCATGACATCTCCTAGTTGTTCAGAGAAGTATACTCAGATCTCTGAAATAGTGGGGTGCCCACTCTGGTCATTAACCGGCCAAGAACTGGTGAGTCTCGATCATCCAGAGACTTTACCAATGGACAAATGACTTTAGGGAGTTTATCTCCCTTAATTTAGCTTTATCAGCTGGCTCAGGGATTGATTTCCCTGCTCTTCATTTTGTATCTAGTAATTTGCAGAGAAGGGCTTCAGCCCTGTTTCCGAGCTTCCGGCGAAGCTATCATTTTCGCTTGATCAAAGAAAGATCATTGCATGCTTGCCTGCTAAGTTCGCCACATAGGCAAGAATTGGACTTAGTCTCTTCAAGTTTGAGCCAGTCTTGCCATATAGGTGGGGCTAAAACTGCGTCCCTCTGGATCAGTCTGGCTTAGCCATATAGGCGAGGCTAGGACTTAGCTCTTTTTGATCCTCCTTCAGTATAACTGTCTCAGGCGGAGCTAAGACTTGGCTTATGCTGAGCTAGCCCATCATCACTGTGCAAGCGAGGCTATCCTCTGCTTAACTGAAATCCATCCTTAAAGCGCAACTGGATAGAATATAAATTGCTTCGCCTAAAGAATTTGGCTTAGCGTATCATGCTTGCATTTTTTCTTTGCTTTACTGCTAACCTTTTTCCGTCTTGCGTTGCAGTGAACTGTGCTCGCCCATCTTTCATCTTAAGGAAAGAGACCAGAAACTTGTCTCTTGAAACTTTAATCCTAAGCAGGAAGAACCAACTGGGGCAGCTGATGCGTGTTCCCAGAAGAGGTTGGCAGTCGCTTATCCGAGATGATCCACTTCGGAAAAACGGACGTCACCTGTAAGGTCTCGGATCCGGTCTCGGATCCTTCTCTGGCAATTTTCATCAAAGAAGATCCGGCTTTCTGGTGGCAACCGGTCCTTTGCCAATTTTCATCAAAGAAGATCCAGCCTCTTGATGGCAAAATCTGCCATTATGCAAAGGATTACGGCCTTGTGCAGGAGGAAGGCCTTTCGTGTCCAGTTAGTTTCGCTTGGAAGTAGATAGGACCACTTGTATGCCTTTGGAGCAGTGATTCGGTTGTACGAACCACCTTGATGTAGTGTTAATGTATCTTCCTTTTTGAATCGATAAAAGTTCATTTTCTGTTGTTTATCTGCTTTGTTTTTCCTTCTTTTTGACCCGAGAACACCTGGAGTGGACCGACGGAGCTAAACTTCCTGCGAAATTAAAGACAGAATCCTATCTGAATCAGGAACGAGCTTCCAGCGAAGCTGGCATGAATTTTCTACGAAGTTCGAGCTCTCAGCGGGGTTAAGGTTCATCTTTCGGCGAAGTTACTCAAACGTTGCATGAAGTCGATGCTGAACTCATGACGGAGTTAGCCCTTAGTGGGGCTGAAGTAACGCTTCTTGGGAAGGCGCTTTAGGCGCCGTTTCAAATTAATTTGAAATGACTGCCTGCGCTCCTTTCGAGGAGGCAGAGCTTTAGGCAGTCATCAGCCTATAAAAGCCTGATCGGGCTGAAAGAGAAGGTACTACTTCTCTTTGAATTTTCGGAGAACTCTGACTCTTTTCTTCTTCTTCCTTCTTCGTTTGAGAATTTAAGAACTTTAGTTCTCCAATGGCTCCCAAAAGACGAGTAGGAAAAAAGGTAGCAACCTCTACGACGGAGGGTCCTTCTCCTCCTCCGGTTATCGAACGACCTATCGCGGGTAGGGATCTTTCCCTTTCAATCAGAGATTTTCATCTCTCTTTTAAAGCCAATTTCTGGCTATCTTCCGTTGAATCCAGAGCGATCAATCATGATATCGTGATCTTAGGGAGTTTAATTCCCTAAATTTCCCTTGATTTCTTGATTGGGATTTTTTTTTTAAAGAACTAAAGAGTTTCTTCTCCAAACTTCCGGGCGAAGCTATCCCTTAGGCGGTTCACATCCTATTGAATGATAGGGTGTGAAGCTAACCTTTGGAGTGTAACTGAAAAGGACCTTAATGCCCTTAAAAAATCTTTAGCAATAATACCTTTCTGACGAAGTTAGCCCCTGGGGCTTTGTCGCATTCTGTTGTTCGAGGTCAAGCTTCCAGAGCGAAGCTATCACTTGGATATTTTTTGCATCCTGCCTTCGTGTGGAATGCAGAGTTACGCTACAACTGCGAAGCTAAGCTTCGGGGCGAAGCTCATTAGGCCAGCTTCGCTCGGAGAGCGAGGCTATGCCTTAACTTAAATTGCATTCTTGTTTTAGCTCTTGTTTGGCTGATGAACTAATCATAGTTTCTCCTTGTTCTTGCAGTGCACTATACTCCTGATCCTCTGAACAGTCTCTTTGCACAGCTAGAAGGCTAGATGGCAACGTCAGCCTGCAGTTTCAAGGGTAGGCTTCACTGTTCAGCGAGCGAAGCGCTCCTGCGCGGGATGCACTTATTCATGGTGGGGATCAGCGCACCATAAGGAGCATCTTAACTACTGCTCCCTTGAAGATTCTGACCGAAGAATCTATCGAAAGCCCGGCTTCATGTTTGGAGATGCAGCGCCAGACAACGATCACCAGCTGCTAGCCAGAGAAGGGCAGTAGATTTTTAAATTTGATGGTGAGAAGTACTATCTCCCATCTAGCAAGCGGCATTTTCCCTTGTCCTTCTTTCAATGCGTGACGAGGGCTCGAAAGATGTAGTGGCATGTAACTCGGACTACTAACTCCGTTCACGTAGGGAAGTTGATAATTCCGTCTCCCAGTTACACAAGGGCGGGTCCTCGGTGCATATTGGTCTCCACCCTGGGAATGTAATTCCAGACATCCCTGTGGGAGAAAACCCAGCGGTGGCTCAGACCTTTGGAAATCAGTTCTTTAAAGTTTGTGGCAATTATCCAGCCACTGATTTCAGGACTCCAAGGTGGATTCACCCTCCCAAGGCATGGTGGAGGGACTTGACTCTATATGTCCTTGCTCATTTTGAGGAGGATCTGGAGAGGCTGGGACTTTATGAGGCCGTCAGGGCGACCTGTTATGGTATTCAGACGAGCGTAGCGAACTTCTACGCTATCTTTGAGTTGTACTGCCCGGCTACAGGGACCTTCTTCACCCCTGTTGGCGAATTGGGCATGGCTCTACACGAGATGTGGGAAGTCTCTGCTCTGCCTTTGGGGTCTCTCCCATATGAAGAATATTTCCCGTGCGAGGCAGAAT
This sequence comes from Agave tequilana, assembly GCA_038442645.1. NCBI lineage: Eukaryota > Viridiplantae > Streptophyta > Magnoliopsida > Asparagales > Asparagaceae > Agave > Agave tequilana. The sequence goes on along the minus strand of JAVJIF010024805.1, from coordinate 46,488 downwards.
TGGCACTTCTAGAGAAGTAGGAGCCCGCTTTGTTTGAGACCTATCGGGAATTGATGTGTCACCTGTACATTTGCTCCAGCATGCATGGGAGCCATAAGAGAGCTTCATGGAATTTGAAGAGCTGGGGAAATTATTTGTTCCCCGACCTGGAAGGTACTCCTGAAGCAGCTCATTGTGGAGTTGCAGATGAAGACATCTTTCGCCGGATGCAAGAGCACTCTCAAGGGGATTTGATTCTAAAAGAAGATGACGGACCCTATGAGAAAGGCGATATTCTTCAGAGTTTCCATCACCAGGCTCGTCGATCAACGTCCCGAAGGCACTTCTAGCTGGTTTCTTAACGGTCTGGTTGAAGAGATGTGTGGTGCCGTCCTCGTCTAGTGATGTCATTCATCCGACTGTCTTATTGCCTGCCGTTCGTCTAGTCCATGGTCATTCTCTTGGACTTCTTCCAGCCATGCTGTGCTGTATTCAAAGAGGCCTTCGTGGATTGACGGAGGCTTTCTGTAGGCTACCAGCAACGAAGCGGGGAAAGGGGACTATCTCGCCTCGCGACGGGCCAAACCCCAGAATAGGTTTACCATATACTTATTTAATGGCATGGTTCGCCCTTCACTGCCCCTCCATTATCCAAGCCGGAGAGGAGCCCCCAGAAGGTGTTCGCATGGCGCTTCTCCATCGATTCGAGGGGTGTTCGTGGTCGAAGACTTTGTGGCTGCGGTCTATAAACTGCTGTGCCGTCATGACATTTATAGCCTTTTCGATGCTTCCCCTACATTCGCGATGCAGGCTATGGTGAAAATTTAAGGATGTAGGAGAAGGTCAGACGTCATTGAGTCGGGGAATCTTCGAGTGGCTGGTTAGCATCCGGCCATAACACTTGTTATATAGAAGTGGGGACACCTATTACCTGGAGCCCTATGTTCCGAGTCGGTTTGCCCGCCAGTTTGGGTATGACCAACTGTATGTAGGCAATCCAAACAGCAGTCTGGCCTTCATGGGGAGTCTCATAGATGGATCTCGTGCCTGGCGATTCTTCATTGCTGGCTGTACTGAGGCGCGACTGTGCATGCCGCTAAAGACTCCGAACCTTCTGACGACACTGGGATTCTGCCAGTGGTATAGAACTTCGAATTTCACTCCCACTGGATTTTCTATTAATTCCTTTGGTGTGAAGTTAATTCTCAGCGGCTGAAGTGGAAGGTCACTGAGAAGTGCGAGGGTAAGAGGGTCCGCTTTCTAGGCCTCCGTGTTGATTCTAGAAAAGGTCCGTGTTGATTCTGCAAAAGATTTTCCAATAGAGCCTGCAGGGACTGATGCAGCCGTCAAGACGATTGAGGCGACATCATCTTTTGGTAGTGTTTTGACCTTTTGACTCCTGCTATTTATTATGCCTTACTTAAACAAAGTCTTGTTGTAGGTGTTCCGCCTCTGGGTGCATCGACTTCAAGAGAGCCAAGCAATCTTCCTAAGGGAACCAGGGGTGAAGTAAGTACTTCGACCGCGGCGGATGCTGCCGAGTTGGATGTTTTGTATCACGGGTTGCCCTCTTATCAGCCTGACCCGCCAGAGGAATGAATGAAATTGAGGGAACAGTAGTCATGGAACCAACCTCACTTCCAACTATATCAGTGAGTGAGATGCCATCGATTTTGCCAGTGCCGCCTATCTTGCCATGTGCGGAGCTAAAGGTGATTACCAGTCCTACCTCTCCAACATTGGTGGTTGAACCAGCTCTCCCAGGAATAGTCACTAGTCGTACCTCAGTTGTGGCTGGTGTACTGGTTTCGATGAGGACTCCTCCGAGATCACCGACGACCCTCGTGTTGCTGCAGCCAGTGCTTCTATTATTTCCTCCATAGTTACGCCAGTGAAACCAGTGGAAACTCTGTCTTCAGAGGTTGCTCGTTTGCCAGGAGTAATTGAGGCTGAGAACGAATTCGTGGCTGAGTTAGTCGACAGCTTTTATAAGAGCTTGAAGCGATCCATTGCTTTGGTCTTAAAGGGCTCGACTACCTCGTTCTCTGCTTTAAAATTGGTCCTCTCCCGAAGCATTGACAGTATCCGGGACTTCGGAGGTGATGACCAGGCCACCACATTGAAGCTTCTGGTGGACAGACTCGAGAGGGATGTGGACGAATGGCGCCGTCTTCGCCATTCAGATCTGGAGTCTTCAGTTAACGAACAGCTTGCGCATCTTGTTGCTCAGATGCATGAAGCTCATCTCGCCGCTCAAGAAGCTGCTAAGGCCATTTCTTCTTATTTGAAATCCTTAGAGACAAGGAAAGTAGAGCTCGGGGATGCCATAAATGCTTCTAGTAGTGCTCTTCTTGATGCTGAGGATAAAATTGAAAAGGCTAAGGAAATGATCAGAAGGCTAATCTACTTTTGTCCAAGGCTGAACTAGTGCGTCTTGAAGAGACTGCCCAGCTTGAGCAGCTTAAGGCCCAGAATAACGAAGTCTTGCGGCAAGAGCTAGCACAGAGGGCACCCTTGGTTGAAATTGAAGCTCGCTTGGTGATTAGTCTACGATTATGCATTATTATATCACATTTCCCACCGATTTATGAATAAATTGTCGGTCTAAACCGTGTTTTGGTCTCTATTGCAGGTAAATCAAGAGTTCAAGGGCAAAGGAGTAATAAGAGCTCAATTAAACCCCTTTTAGGGTAATTAATCCCGAATTTCGTGGAGGTCAAGCAAAGGATTATCTAGAAGATACGTCGAACCTAGACTCCTGCGCACGTCAGACGAATATTCGGGCGAACTTACCAGAAATGGGATATACCAAGATTATTCTCGAAGCCAGAGGAATATCCTGGCAAAAACCAGGGACCTAAGTCCCTGGTATAGCCGCGGAAATGCGGCAATTGCCGCGTTTCCGCGGCAATAGGATGGAGCCACGCGTCATTTTCGACACGTGGCCCGTCTCGTCTTCCAGAGGTTTCCTATGCCTATAAATACCCCTGCATAGGTCCAAAGCGCGAGGAGTTTTCATTTTTAGGAGTAGTTTCTGATTTTTTCTATGTTTTAGTGTAGTGTAGGTAGGTGTTCTTCATTTCTTATATTTTGTTATGTTATTTCAGTTTTAGATATTGTAGTAGGGCTGAGAGATTCAGAGAGAGAGATAGAGAGGGATTGATGTAATAGATGGTGACAATCTATGTAAAGGTGCCTCCTTTCTTCTCCAATGTAATCTCCTCCATCTTCTACATGTTGCTTGGCTAACTTTTCTTCTTCTCATGGCAATCTAACTACTACACACTAACCATCTAACCACTTACTTGATAATCCACATGAATCTAATAGCCTCTATATGGCCTTGCTCTTGCAAGAGTCATTGATGGCTCATGATGATGGATTCTAATATTCTAACATTCTAACACCTAACCCACTAACTTGCTAACTTGCAAATGCTAACTTTATTTCATGCTCACCTCTAACCAGTTTTGATGATTTAACAGTAGCTTGCAACTTGTTATGTGGTATGGATATGTTGTTTGAATGTAGAAGATCAATCTTATGAACCATGTCTGTATCGTCTCTTGAAGCTAAGGATTAGTGATGCCAAGGATACATGTGAGGCAACTATCACTAAGAGGTTAGCATGGTTAGTGGATCAATTAGTAGTTAGTAGCCATGAGTTTTTCTTTTATCTTGCTTTAAAAACTATTTTCAAAGTATCTTTTCATTGTTGTTTTCACCGCTTTCTTTGTTTGTCTTTGTTTTCATTTTCTTTACTACAAGCTTCTTCTTCTTTTCTATTTTGTCTTCCAAACCACTTCTCTTTGGTTTTTCACATCGCCGTTTTCATCGCTCTCCTCACCTACCACATGCTTGATTTTCTTTTCCTTTCTTTTATTTTCTTTTTCTAATTCTTTTAACAAAGAAGAATTGTTAACATACGATGTGAATAAAACTGTTAATGCTTCTATCGCCTCCCGTCCCTGTGGATTCGACCCGTTGAGCCAGTGCTATAATGGAAGTATCGAGGGAACATTAGCACATATACAAGCTTTACATCGATTTCATAATACACGCGTTTTTGAGTGCTAGTTCCGCCCCGATCAAAAATTTTTGGTGCCGTTGTCGGGGAATGGGAATGGTTTTGATTTCACGTTTTTATTAACATTGTCTTCTCTGTTTTGGTGTGCAGGGTATTCTTTACAGAATTTTAACATTGCAGAATAAACACTAGCTTTGCATCTTCCTGCTCTAGAAAGCAGGGACCCAGCTTTCAAAGACCCGCCGTGCAAACGCGACTTTTGCCGCGAAAACGCGGCCATTTTGTGATAATTGTATATCTTGTTGTGCTGGGATGTGTTCATTGTAATAGCTAGTTGATCTGTATTATTACTTTCCTGCTTTGATTGCCTAAACACCGCAATAAACTAAAGAACTAAAATACAGTATTTGGACGCTTTTAAAATGGTTTAGACATTTGCATTTAGGCACGTGTCAATTCAATTCCAATATACTGTATTTTGTTCTGTTGCTGTGATCTAGATTGAGGTGTACATATGGCATTGCATATAGCATAGGACAAACACGTGGGTGATTTATCGCTTTGTGTTATATTCTTGTCTATATTGCACACTTGCAGGAATTGCACTTAAGGGCAAAACCCAAACAAGATAAGGTGGGATTTAATCACCCTTCCTTAGCCCAAAAACCACCTCCCCACTCACACAACCCAAGCCCTAATAAAAATTGATAGACGTTGGCCCCTAGGGACATCTCAGACTCATTAAGAGATTGATCGAGGGTGGAACTTGTTTTGAATCTTACTCTTGTGAAATCGGTGTTTAAGGTTGGGGATTAAGAGGTTACGCCTCGAAGATACCGTGGTTTGGCGTAATTAAGGCCCGTTGCTTACGCACGGATACCTCCCATCGTATTTTGCCCCTACCTTGCCGATTAGCTTGTGGTCGGATTCAAGCAACAACCTCCCCCGGGTAATCGACCAGTTAGGAGTCGTCTAGGTCTAGGTCAACCCTACTATAGGCTTGGTTTTGATTTTTTCTTTTCTTTTTGTTTGTTGTTTGATTTTTCTTTTTTTTTTTTTGTGATTGTTTGTGAAATGGAATTCAACAATAACAATTCTTTCAATCCGAATATGAATCCATATTTCACACCGACCCCATTTGTTTCGGATAATTCCAACCCGGTTTTTCACAATATGAACCAACCAAATACACCGGGTGGACTTATCCGAATCAAACAATAATTTCTAAAATAATTTCAACTCGTCACAGAGTCAATGGGGATTCACCTCCCCTGAGTTTAATTTTCAACCTCCTTGTCCCCCATATCCACCTTGTCCACAAATCTCATTCCCCGATTTCGTCCTATACTCCTTTTCTAGAACCACCAATTGAAGAAAAATCTGAGTTAGAAAAGAGAGTAGAAGCCAATTTACAAAAGGTCAAGCGACTACTTCAGAAAAGGAGGGCCTCTCCAATTCCACAGTATTTTCAAGAGTCTTACTCAGTTCCACCTCCTCATAATGACCAACCATCTGCCCTGGAAATGAGTAAGGAACTCTTGTGTGAATCCAAGCTTCAATCTCACAACATTTTTGACTCATATTCTTCACAAATTTCCAAAACCAAGATTCCTACACTCCTTTTCTAGAACAACCACTTGAAGATACATCATATCTAGAAAAGAGGATAGAAGTCTTGCAAGAGTCTGCACTAAAATTTCAAATTCATCTGCTGAGTCTGTCAATAGGTTGGAAACACAATTGAGTCAATTGGTTAGCATTTATAGGAATGAGGAAACTCTATCTTATCAACCTTTGACCAATTCAACTATGCCAAACTCTATTGATCTGACCCAGGACTCTTGTCATTTTGAACATCAAGATTCAATTTCAGCACATCCATCTGAACTTGTCCAAACTTCAAATCCCATTGATATTTTGGCAAGTTATCCTTTTTCTGAAATTGAACTTGAACATGAATATGATCATGACCTCAAATTAGTGATTCAATTCTACTTCCTGATTCAATTATGACTCCGGTGTCTTCACCTGATTTCAATCCTTTTCCCGAGTCAGTATTGGATCCAGTGCCAGTCCATTGTGAAATTGAATCACCAATCATTTATGATGATTATATTGAACTTGACCAATTTCATACTTTTGAAAGTCCCATTGATAAATTGGCAAGTTCTCATTTTTGTAGAATTGAACTCAATGAGGAATGTGACTTTGATCCTCAAATTTGTGATCCAGTTCAAATTCCTGAATCAATATTGACTCTTGTTTTGTTACCCAATTTGAGCAACATTTTAGAGTCAGTTTTGATTCCCATACCTGTCATTCTTGAGCTTGAATCACCAATTGTAGATAGTCACATTCCATCATGGAAAATGAATGTGGACTTGAGCTTCATCTTCTTGATTTGGACTCACTTCCTGAACTAATCTCGACTCCTGAACCTTTACTTGACTTAAGTCTTTTTCCTGAGTCGGTATTAGTTCCTGTAATTCCTGAGTCCAAATCAATCATTCCATTATGGGACAAGGGTCTTGATAAATTTGACTCTGAAATTATTTTGAAAATTTAGAAATTAGATGGGGTAAATTTTTTAATAAAAATCATACATATATACATCATTCTAGTGGGTTGTATTCGTGAGATCTCTGGTGGGTTCCTCCGGACTCCACGCAAGTTGGATTGGGCCGCATTTCGTGAACCAATCAGACCGCCACCGGACCACCACCTTGAGGTGACTTTTCCTTCCCTCTCTATTTGTTTCATGTATATATACATCACGATGCATTGAGGACAATGCATGAGATAAGTGTGGGGGAGGGTTTACTAACATAGAGTTTTTAGATTTTCTTTCTTTTACACTTCTTTTAGGATATTTTTAGAAGTCTTCCCTTTTGTATTGGAATTTTTTCTTTCTTTAAAAACTTTTTGAAATAAGAGACAAAGTTTTGGTCTATTTTAAAGAAAATTAAGATGATCTTAGAAATTAAGAAAGCCTTAATTATGACATTTTAAACCCAGTCGAAATAATGGATCTTGTTTAAAATTATAGGTTAAGTATAAAAGATTGGGGAGATAATTTTATCTTGAATTTTTTTGCCTTAGATAGTATGCACTTCACACTTACACATTTTTGGGATGGAAACAAAGACCTAAAATGCCATAAATAAAAAGAAAAAAATTTCATCACTTATTAAGCTGGATAATTATGCCTCAAGAAGCATGATTAATCACGCCTAATGGTGGTCAAAAGAAACAAATAATCTCCCTTAGTTTTGTGGACTTGTTTACTCGAGTCCTTAAACCCGAGGGATGTTTTTGAAAAGTCACCTAGAGGGGGGTGAATAGGTGATGTAGCTAATCTATGTACTAAATGCGGAATTTAAAACTTAATGCAATACACTCAAGTGTGATCAACAAATGATTCACACACAACCAAGCCAAGCAAATATGAATGCACAATATGAATAGTTGCAAGGCACAAAGTAAAGAGAGAGATAGAGAGAGAGAGAGTCAATGGATCAAGCGCAAACAACAAGATATGTTTCGAGGTTTGAGCACCTAGCTCTACATCCCCGCCTTCGACACACGAAGGATTTCTAATCCACTAGCTAGTCCACAAAGAACTCTCACAAGGAGTACCCAACTCCTCTCTTTACAACCACAACCTCCTTCTTGAGGCAAGCTCCAATCCAACAAAACAATCACCTCACACAACTTGAGGGATTAGCACAAAGTAAACAAGGATCACCTCACAACTTGAGGGATACAACCCAAGGCACAAAGCCAAACAAAGATTGGGTTTTTAACTTGGTAGTCCAACAAGCAACCACAAACAATTTCTTCTCCCACACAAATATCCTATAGAAGAGATAGTAGATGTTGCTCAAGTGTGGAGAAAACCAATGGAGTGGAAATCAAAATCACAAAGAAAAATCTTTGGGAAAAACTGAAACAAAGATAGAGAAGATGATTCAAAACTCTTTTCCCAAAAATCCTTTTCTTTGATATTCCAAACCCTAGCAAAAACCCCAAATAGATTGTTCAATTTGATCTCAAAAACTTCTTTTGATTGCAGTAAAAACACCAGAGAGTATGAAAAAATTCGCACCAAAAATCTTTAGAGAAAACTCTTGCCAAAGGGGTATTTATAGGCAAATCTAGAAACTAGCCGTTGGCAGCAGTTTTTGCCAAAATAACCCTGCCGGTCGACCGGTCCGGTCGACCGCCCAACGGTCAATTTTTGCCCGTTGGCAGCTACCGGTCGACCGCCCCGGTCGACCCAAACAAACAGAGAGCTCTGCTCTCATCCCGGTCGACCGTGACGGTCGACCGTCCCTGTCTGCCAACGTGCACAGATTTGTGCACGTCGGTCGACCGACCCGGTCGACCGACTTCAGGTCAAGTCGACTTGTTCAGAGAATAAGTCGACTGATTGAAGTCTGGAACAGAAAACTGGATCAGAAAATCAGTTTAAAAATATTTTGAAAAATCTTTTAATACTCCTAAAAATCACCAAAAATAGATTTATCAATTTGCATTGATATATAAACATGTGGTAAAAAGTTTAGCTCAAATATCAATCAATATGAACTATTTTTGTGTCTTATCATTTTTACCAAAAACCAAAAACTGTATTTTCTAAAACTTGGATTTTGAATAGAAAATACGTTTTGTCCAAAACTCTTCCAAATACAAAAACATGATATTGAAACACTTTGAAGCATGATGCATATGGATAGAAATCCAATATACATGAAACATATATATATCATAGTTTTTGTCTTTAATTCCAAAAATATGTTTTGTTAAAACACAAAACCTAAAACACATCAAATAGGTATATCAAAGTAAGTTTGTCTAAGAGTTGAAGCATGCATGTATATAGAACAAATCTAATATACATTAAACCATGTAAACTTGTTTTGATATAATATCTATTCATGCAAACCAAGATCGGTTAAACCAAAACCGAAAACCAAAAACATGATACGTGTGTGTTGTGAACTTGAGCTTATCATACTATTCTAATCTTTACAATTTGGATCTAAACACAAAACTAAACTAAGGTACCGAAGTCTTCTTGTAGAGCGTAATCTCCAAGCCGACTCGATCCAAAACTCTTTGATCCACCGAGCAAGTGCTATATATGATCTTTGACGCTCGGGCTCTTGAATCAACATGTGAAAGATGTGTGGAAGCTTTCACCAACTAATATCTTGATTAATGATCTGAAACTAAAATCACAAGATTATTAGTACACATAACTACATGAGTTTATCATCATCAAAACTAGAGTGGAAGGCCTTTGGGCCAACAATCTCCCCTTTTTTGATGATGACAAAACTCATGGAGTTATATATGCATGGATTAAAGTTAAGCTTCAAAGAAGCTCCCCCTTAACTCATGCATAGGATAAACAACTAATAAATGTCTCTAGATACCAATGAAATTATGAAACATGAAACATGCATAGATATGCATAATACAATAAATGGCTCTAGAAACCAATTAAACTAAACAAATAAACATACTTTTGATACCAATTAAACTCAAAACTCAATATATGCAAAACAAAACTAATGATCTCTTTTACAAGCTCTTGATACCAAAACTAAACATGTTCTTTAAATAATGCTTTTGATACCAATTGAACTTAATATAAGAACACATAAAACATGCATACAAACATGCATATAAACTCAAATTCTTCTCCCCCTTTTTGTCAATCATCAACAAAGGGGTTAAAAATAAAACTGAAAAAAACATATACCGATTAAAAGAAATTCTTCTTTCCCCTTATTTACAAAACTAATAAAAACATATTCTTTTTATATTCAAAACAAGGAATCAATCAAGGGATGCTCTCCCCCTTTTTGTCTAAACTCAATTATGATACCAATTAAAGATGTGTCAATGAAGTGCATTTTGATACCAATCAAAAATGAAACTATACCAATTGAAAAACAAAAACCTTGATACCAATTGATAAGTAAGCAAACAACATACCAATTGAAAATAAACAATTTTGATATCAATTGAAATTATTATTTTTAAGTATATAAACAAATTTGATTTTGATAACAATTGAAACTATTGCCAATTGAAATTATTATTCACTATCATAAAGTAAGGGAGTGGAAAACAAAATACCAATTGAAAGATGAAATACAGGATTTTCTCCCCTTTATGAAATACCAATAAAAACTATGATAAGGCTCGAATTAAGGTACCAATTGAAAACTAAATCAATTGAAACAAAGTTGAAGCTCAAGCTTATCATCATAAACAAGATTTGTGCTTAAAGATATAGGGATATAGTAAGCACAAATAAAACATATATATGTATGAAAATTAGATACCAATGGAATTGATATTCTTTGAAAATGAAAGCATACATACATACAAATATATGAGTATACAAGAAATGTCAAGATTGATACCAATTGAAAGAATTCAATAATACCAATTGAAACAACAATAAGATCAAGTGCATATCTCATATTCCTACCACCCATTTCATGTTCAAGTTTACTATAATTTTCACTATAAAGCATACATGAGCATGATCTCCCATCCAACCACCCTTTGATGGTAGGGGTTTTCAAAAATAGATTGAAAATGTAGTATGTTTGAAAATCTCTACCATAATGAAGAATACGAACTAGTTATAGGAAAACTTTTAAACTAGTATGAAATCCTTTAAGTAAGGAATGAAACAAAATGTTTTTCATAAATCATATGTAAATCACATAATCACTAAACACTCAAAATCCATAAAGCTCATATCAAAGTCTCATGAAAACAAATCATGAGTAAACTAATAAAGTGAGTGTACAAGTGTTGTGAGAAACATATCAATCATGAAAATGGACAATTAAGCTCATATGAAATTCCTTGAAATCATGAAATTCATCTAAGATGTGAAATCACCAATTGAAATCATCTTAAAAAAAATGTGGAGTTCATCATGAATGTGAAAACACTTAGCAAACATGAAATTCATCCAAAACATGATTTAAACTTCAAGGCATATGTATGTCATGTGCAAACTAAAGTACACATACATATCCTAAACGCAATGAGACCACAAAAGTATATGCATGAAGGCACGTGGCTCAAGGATGTATATGTATAAGTGATAGTTTGGACAAGATGGACATATACATGAAGTTAAAACAAAATATGTAAAATGATGAGTACAAGTCAAATGCAAGGATCATCAAAACTAGACTATACTTAGTACATCAAGTGAATACAAATGAGCGTTCAAGCACAAACATATATAAAGGTTTATTTGTAGCTCACTAGTTGTACAAGTATAAATCCTAGTCTTGATGAAAACTATCATTCAAGCAAGTAGTCAAAACATGAGGCATAAAACGGGTCAACAATCAATATGATCATGATAATCAAAAACACGAATTATTAAAACAAAAAGTCATAGTCAACCATATGATTAGCATGACAAAGACATGTGCATAAGATCTATGATTAACATGATAGCTAAACATAAAGAGAACACAAAATATGGGTCCATACTAAATATGGGTGTCTCAACAACTAATCATGTAAAGCATAGGTCTAATAAACATGACAAATATCATACTAATCATGGAACAATAAAACATGAGTCATCAAAACAAAACATCATAAGCATCCATATGATCATTATGTATATGCATGTACATTAGATCTAGGGCATACATGATAGTACTAAACAAGGTGAGAACACAAGGATAAGATCCATATAAAACATGGGTGTCTCAAGTAACTAAACATGTATAACACTAATCTAATCAACATGACATAAGCATAATGAACAATAAAACAATACATGCTATGAATAGATGAACATGAAAAGCATGCAAATAAAATGGGAGTTAGAGAATGATACTAAAACCGATGAAGGTGCATCTCTAGTTCTCCAAACCACGGTGGTCCTCCCACCAAATCTCCTTGAGAGTGAAGCATCCAAATGGTTCTCTTTAAAGCTTAGAACGCATCCACCTCAAGGCACCAATACTCTCACGTGATGCGAGAGCTCCCACCTACATCAAAAGTCAAAGAGGTGATTTTTGGTACCCATTTCCTTTTGGGTCCACGGGGGTTAGTATCCTTTCTAACCCAAAGAAGATTAGTTGCTAAATTTTCATGATAAATGCGATCATAACAAAATCTAGCAAGATGGCCTTTTCGGCCACAATGTGTACAAATGTACACATGAGCATACATGTCATGGTTGTATCCGTGGAAAGCATGTGTATGCCGTGTTGGGTGTGCATGCAAAGATGGACCTCGTTTCTTGCGAACCAAGGTTTCCAAACGTGAATGATTCAATGTGCATTGGCTCAAAGTGGAGCCTAAACAATCTACACTTTTCTTCAAAATGTTTATATCATTTTCAATAGTGGAAGATAAAGTGGAGCATGCAATAGGTGTGCAAGTAGAATAAGAAGCTATACTAGCATGGCACACATGTGAATCAATATCAATTTTCAAAGATTCATTTTTCTTTAAAACCAAATCCAACTCTTTTGTAATTGAATCAATTTTATTTTTCAAAATAAGGTTATCTTTAAAAGTAAAATCTAATTTTGAAGATAAAACCTCATTGTGCTTCACAACATCATCACAATCATTTTTGCTTTTTAAACCTTCAATCTCATTAAGGGGAAGGTCTAGTTGAGATCTTAGTGAGTCACGTTCACTAGAGATCTCTTCCTTCTCTTGCAAAACCAATTCAAAATTAGAACACAAATCTTTTAATTCATTTTTCAAAACAAGGTTGTCCTCTTTTAAAAGATTGTGTTTTTCTAAGAAATTTTCAAGCTTTTGAGCAAGTTCCAAATTTAAAGATTGAACTTCTAAACATCCATAGCAATAGGAACTAGAGCTATCAACTAATTGAGTGTCCGATTGTACCTCAAGGGAGTTATTCCCTTGGACCATGAAGCAATGCTCTACGGACTTTTCTTTCTTAGATCTCCTCATCTTGTTGATAATCCTTTGAAGCTCGGGAGAAGTCAATATGCTCCAAACTGCAAAAGCCGAATCATAACGATCAAAAACCGGTAAAAGATGTTCATTAAGAGATGCTCTAAGTGCTCTAAGTGCTAATGCATTTGCCTTTTTATGCTTGCTACTATTAGGGAATGATTCTAGAGTAGAGGCTTGATAAACTAGATGTCCTAGGCTTTTTAAATGACTAATCATATTGGCCTTCCAAACATCAAGTCTAAAATGGTCAAACATAGGAGGGCTACCCATGAGTGCAACTATATAAGTGCAAATGAAGAATGCAAATGAAGATTAGCAAACCAAGATCTCACTCCTAGGTGGTTAAACCTAAATATCAGGAGCACTAGCTCTGATACCAATTGAAAAGTCACCTAGAGGGGGGGTGAATAGGTGATGTAGCTAATCTATGTACTAAATGCGGAATTTAAAAACTTAATGCAATACACTCAAGTGTGATCAACAAATGATTCACACACAACCAAGCCAAGCAAATATGAATGCACAATATGAATAGTTACAAGGCACAAAGTAAAGAGAGAGATAGAGAGAGAGAGTCAATGGATCAAGCGCAAACAACAAGATATGTTTCGAGGTTCAAGCACCCAGCTCTACATCCCCGCCTTCGACACACGAAGGATTTCTAATCCACTAGCTAGTCCACAAAGAACTCTCACAAGGAGTACCCAACTCCTCTCTTTACAACCACAACCTCCTCCTTGAGGCAAGCTCCAATCCAACAAAACAATCACCTCACACAACTTGAGGGATTAGCACAAAGTAAACAAGGATCACCTCACAACTTGAGGGATACAACCCAAGGCACAAAGCCAAACAAAGATTGGGTTTTTAACTTGGTGGTCCAACAAGCAACCACAAACAATTTCTTCTCCCACACAAATATCCTATAGAAGAGATAGTAGATGTTGCTCAAGTGTGGAGAAAACCAATGGAGTGAAAATCAAAATCACAAAGAAAAATTCTTGAGAAAAACTGAAACAAAGATAGAGAAGATGATTCAAAACTCTTTTCCCAAAAATCTTTTTCTTTGATATTCCAAACCCTAGCAAAAACCCCAAATAGATTGTTCAATTTGATCTCAAAAACTTCTTTTGATTGCAGTAAAAACACCATAGAGTATGAAAAAATTCGCACAAAAAATCTTAGAGAAAAACTTTTGCCAAGGGGTATTTATAGGCAAATCTAGAAACTAGCCGTTGGCAGCAGTTTTTGCCAAAATAACCCTGCCGGTCGACCGGTCCGGTCGACCGCCCAACGGTCAATTTTTGCCCGTTGGCAGCTACCGGTCGACCGCCCCGGTCGACCCAAACAAACAGAGAGCTCTGCTCTCATCCCGGTCGACCGTGACGGTCGACCGTCCTTGTCTGCCAAACGTGCACAGATTTGTGCACGTTGGTCGACCGACCCGGTCGACCGACTTCAGGTCAAGTCGACTTGTTCAGAGAATAAGTCGACTGATTGAAGTCTGGAACAGAAAACTGGATCAAAAAATCAGTTTAAAAATATTTTGAAAAATCTTTTAACACTCCTAAAAATCACCAAAAATAGATTTATCAATTTGCATTGATATATAAACATGTGGTAAAAAGTTTAGCTCAAATATCAATCAATATGAACTAATTTTGTGTCTTATCATTTTTACCAAAAACCAAAAACTGTATTTTCTAAAACTTGGATTTTGAATAGAAAATACGTTTTGTTCAAAACTCTTCCAAATACAAAAACATGATATTGAAACACTTTGAAGCATGATGCATATGGATAGAAATCCAATATACATGAAACATATATATATATATCATAGTTTTTGTCTTTAATTCCAAAAATAAGTTTTGTTAAAACACAAAACCTAAAACACATGAAATAGGTATATCAAAGTAAGTTTGTCTAAGAGTTGAAGCATGCATGTATATAGAACAAATCTAATATACATTAAACCATGTAAACTTGTTTTGATATAATATCTATTCATGCAAACCAAGATCGGTTAAATCAAAACCGAAAACCAAAAACATGATACGTGTGTGTTGTGAACTTGAGCTTATCATACTATTCTAATCTTTACAATTTGGATCTAAACACAAAACTAAACTAAGGTACCGAAGTCTTCTTGTAGAGCGCAATCTCCAAGCCGATTCGATCCAAAACTCTTTGATCCACCGAGCAAGTGCTATATATGATCTTTGACGCTCGGGCTCTTAAATCAACATGTGAAAGATGTGTGGAAGCTTTCACCAACTAATATCTTGATTAATGATCTGAAACTAAAATCACAAGATTATTAGTACACATAACTACATGAGTTTATCATCATCAAAACTAGAGTGGAAGGCCTTTGGGCCAACAGTTTTCTCATCTGGTGCCCTAGGACCTTCTGGTTTGGGAGTCATCGGTTAGAGGCTCGCTACATGGGTGTACTAAAAAGCCTAAGAAAACTAAGGGAAGAAAATATATATATATATATATATATATATATATATATATATTATATATATATATATATATATATATATATATATATATATATATATATATATATATATATATATATAAATGGCTTGATGGTTAGAGTTGAAATCCCAGAAATCTTCAATATCACAAAGTACATATTATCTAGGTTTTATGAAAGATAAAATATTCAATCTAATTTTGAAATCTTACCTTAATTGAAGACAAGATCTTGCATAGAGACCAAGTTTAAGGAAGAATGATTTTTGGTGGACTTATAACCTTAGATCACTTATATTTTTGCAAAAATATTTTGAAAACTTGTCTCTCTTTCAAAATGCATTTTCATAATACTAACATTTATCTTCTTTCTTTATGGATTTTGTGGGTACAATCCGCTGAAAACCCTCAGGAGACAAAACTCCTCCTTTAGGGGTAACCTAGAGGCTTAACGGCTTGTTGCACACGCTCAGTGCAATCGTGTCACCAGCGAAAGTGGTGTAATAACATTTGTATTATAGTTCTTCTTTTCTTGTTTTGCTCGGGATGAGTAAAAGATAAGTGTGGGGGTGTGATTAGTCTACGATTATGCATTATTATATCGCATTTCTCCACCGATTTATGAATAAATTGTCGGTCTAAACCGTGTTTTGGTCTCTATTGCAGGTAAATCAAGAGTTCAAGGCAAAGGAGTAAAAAGAGCTTAATTAAACCCCTTTTAGGGTAATTAATCCTGAATTTCGTGGAGGCCAAGCAAAGGATTATCTAGAAGATACATCGAACCTAAACTCCTGCGCACGTCAGACGAATATTCGGGCGAACTTAGCAGAAATGGGATATAACAAGATTATTCTCGAAGCCAGAGGAATATCCTGGCAAAAACCAGGACCTAAGTCCCTGGTATGGCCGCGAAAACGCGGCAATTGCCGTGTTTCCGTGGCAATAGGATGGAGCCACGCGTCGATTTTTGACGCGTGGCCCCGTCTCGCCTTCCAGAGGTTTCCTATGCCTATAAATACCCCTGCATAGGTCCAAAGCGCGAGGAGTTTTCATTTTTATGAGTAGTTTCTGATTTTTTCTATGTTTTAGTGTAGTGTAGGTAGGTGTTCTTCATTTCTTATATTTTGTTATGTTATTTCATTTTTAGATATTGTAGTAGGGCTGAGAGATTCAGAGAGAGAGATAGAGAGGGATTGATGTAATAGATGGTGACAATCTATGTAAAGGTGCCTCCTTTCTTCTCCAATGTAATCTCCTCCATCTTCTATATGTTGCTTGGCTAACTTTTCTTCTTCTCATGGCAATCTAACTACTAACCACTAACCATCTAACCACTTACTTGATAATCCACATGAATCTAATAGCCTCTATAAGGCCTTGCTCTTGCAAGAGTCATTGATGGCTCATGATGATGGATTCTAACATTCTAACATTCTAACACCTAACCCACTAACTTGCTAACTTGCAAATGCTAACTTTATTTCATGCTCACCTCTAACCAGTTTTGATGATTTAACAGTAGCTTGCAACTTGTTATGTGGTATGGATGTGTTGTTTGAATGTAGAAGATCAATCTTATGAACCATGCTCTGTATCGTCTCTTGAAGCCAAGGATTAGTGATGGCCAAGGATCCATGTGAGGCAACTATCACTAAGAGGTTATCATGGTTAGTGGATCAATTAGTAGTTAGTAGCCATGAGTTTTTCTTTTATCTTGCTTTAAAAACTATTTTCAAAGTATCTTTTCATTGTTGTTTTCACCACTTTCTTTGTTTGTCTTTGTTTTCATTTTCTTTACTACAAGCTTCTTCTTCTTTCCTATTTTGTTTTCCAAACCACTTCTCTTTGGTTTTTCACATCGCCGTTCTCATCGCTCTCCTCACCTACCACATGCTTGATTTTCTTTTCCTTTCTTTTATTTTCTTTTTCTAATTCTTTTAACAAAGAAGAATTGTTAACATACGACGTGCATAAAAACTGTTAATGCTTCTATCGCCTCCCGTCCCTGTGGATTCGACCCGTTGAGCCAGTGCTATAACGGAAGTACCGAGGGAACATTAGCACATGTACAAGCTTTACATTGATTTCATAATACACGCTTTTTGAGTGCTAGTTCTGCCCCGAGCAAAAATTTTTGTGCATCCCGAGCTGATTAACTGTGGTCTGACTCGAGCAATAACCTTCTATGGTTCATCGATTAGTTAGGAGTCGTCTAGGTCCAGGTATCCCAGATAGCTTGTGATTGCTTTTTCTTTTCTTGTTTGTTATTTTCCTTTTTCTTCGCTTGCTTGATCGGTGAACATTGTCTGTGATTGTGCATGCAAGAGTGGTACCGGGATCCAAATTCTGCAAGATTTGTTAGGATTTCTACACTTGCACAAACACCACCTCCTGACACAATCCCAATTATGGCCAACAATACTTCTCTTCAAGACAAGTTCTACCCCATTCGCACTTCACTTCCATCATGCATTCTTTTACCTGTGACAAACGGAAATAACTTTGAGCTTAAAATATAATTCATAAATACACTCCCGAGGTTTCATGGCCTAGAGTCCGAGGATGCATATTTCTTCATTCGTGAGTTTGAAGAAGTATGTGTGATGATGAAAATTTCCCAATTGACGGAGGACGTTGTTAGATTAAGGTTCATACCCTTCGCGCTTAAGGATATAGCTAAGAAATGGCTATATAATCTGCCCGCCAGTTCTGTCTCTTCATGGGATGATTTTGTAAAAGTCTTTCTTAAGAAGTTCTATCCTATTCGTAAGACAGCCCTCATGAGAAAAAACATAATGCAGTTCAAGCAGGAATCTAATGAACCATTTTGGAAGTATTTCGAACGATTCAAAGATTTACTAGCCCTATGTCCTCATCACGGCATAGAGAAGTGGCGGCAGTGCCAAATTCTCTATGACGGACTTGACTACCACACCAAGACACTCCTTGAAACCATGTGTCAAGTGGAATTTTTAAAAAAAGATGAGAATCAGGATTGGGACCTCTTTGAAGCTTTAGCCGAAAAAACCATTCAGTGGGAGTCATGCCTAGAGAAACCCAATCCCACCATTTCCAAAATTGATATGCATTCGATTTAATCCTCCATAGCTGCCAAGGCGAAAATAACACAATTAATGAAAAGGATAGAACTGCTCGAAGCGAGGGAACCTACTGTTGTGAATCAGGTCAACCCACCACCGTTGATCAACCCGAGTTGTACCTATTGCCATGATCTTAACCACCTGTTTGAAGAGTGTCCTGTTTACCAGTCTCAAATGTACCCTAAAAATATGAATGCAGCATACACCAGACCCAACTACAATCCATACTCCAAAACATACAACCCGGGATGGCGAAACCATCCAAATTTCTCATGGAGTCAGTCCGGTCATGAGCAACCAAGGCAACCATTCTCACATCAACATACTGCTCAGTCTCATCAACCCAGTTTCCACCAGAGTCAACTAAATTTCCAATCATACCAGAGTCTACCAAATTTCCAATCATATCAGAATCCACCACATTTTCAAGCAAACTTCCAGCCCACATATCAGCAACAACAAACACAAAATCATCCAGATAAAAGAATGTCAGAGTTGAAAAAAATGATTGAAACCTTATCCAAAACCCAGGCCTCAATGATGACCAACCACCATCAGGATATGAACAAGATACAGGTTCAGATAGGTCAATTGGCTAACTCTTTGAATGAAAGACAAAAAGGAATGCTCCCAAGTCAGCCATTGCCCAATCCAAAAACCCCTTCCCTCTACATGAAGCTGAAGACATGGGCCCGAGTCAATGCAACACTGTTCATATTCTGAGATCTGGAAAGCAGATAGATAATAAGGTTTCCAATCAACCCAACAAATCAGTGTCAATATCAACACCTCCTGTTCTGGTACAACCAACTCAAGACAATCCATCTTCAAGTTCACAACCATCAACTTCCAAATCCAATGACAAAGACAAGACAAATGAGCAACCATACAAGCCTATTGTACCATTTCCTAATAGGCTAGTAAACCAAAAGCTGAATGCTCATATGGAGAAGATTAGGGAAATGTTTAATCAGGTTCAGATTAATGTACCCCTTCTTGATGCCATACAACAAGTCCCATCATATGCCAAATTTTTAAAAGAAATGTGCACCAAGAAAAGGAAAGCAAATGTCCCAAAGAAGGTCTTCCTAGCCTAAAACATAAGTGAGTTGCTCACTGGGCCAATTCCTGTGAAATATAAGGACCCAGGGAGTCCAACCATTTCTTGTATTATAGGACAGACCACGATCAACAGGGCGTTACTTGATTTAGGAGCCAGCATCAATCTTCTTCCCTTCTCTGTGTATCAGCAACTTGGGTTAGGCGACCTCCGTCCAACCAAAGTTACTATACAACTGGTTGATCGATCTGTAAAGATTCCCAAGGGGGAGATTACAAATGTTCTAATACGGGTCGGGAAATTCATTTACCCCGTAGACTTCATTTTTTAGAGACGCAACCCGTACATAATCACAGAGCTCAGACACCTGTCATTCTAGGACGACCTTTCCTAGCCACTGCAAACGCAATCATCAACTGTAAGAATGGCTCAATGCGTCTAACTTTTGGAGATATGACAAAAGAGGTGAATGTTTTCCACCTGGGAAAATAACCTCGAGATTTGGATAATGAGTCATTTGAAGTAAACTTAATCGAGGGATTAACAAGTGAACATGACATGGAGGTTGAATATGAGTCCGATGAAGAATTTGAGTTGGAGTCTGATGACTTCAACCTTGATCAGATAGTTGAGTCGACTGTGGAATAGGCCACTAATACCACCCATATCCTTCCCTTGCACAAAGAGCAACCATTGATAGATCCTGTCCCTTCTTCTGAGCTTAAGGTTCTTCCCAACCATCTCAAGTACCAGTACTTGGATGAGAAAGAAGCTTTTCTCGTGATCATTGCATCCTATCTCACGAAACAACAAGAAGAGGATCTTCTTACAGTGTTAAGAGAAAATCGAGAAGCCATTTGTTGGACCATGGCTGACATAAAGGGGATTAGTCCTTCCATAGTACAACACCGGATTCATTTGACGGAGGATGCTAAACTAAAACGTGATCCACAGCGTAGACTGAACCCAATAACGCAGGAGGCTGTTAGAGCTGAGATTTTGAAGCTGTTAGACAATGGGATTATCTATCCTATATCTGATAGCCAATGGGTAAGTCCAGTCCATGCTGTGCCAAAGAAAGCAGGGTTTACCGTGGTAGAAAACGATAAGAAAGAATTGGTACAAACACGACTTCCTACAAAGATTCGAGTCTGTATCGATTACCGAAAATTGAACACTGCCACGCGTAAAGACCACTTTCCCCTTCCGTTCATTGACCAAATGCTCGAGAGACTAGCGGGACATGAACTACTGTTTCCTGGATGGATATTCAGGATATAATCAAATCCCTATCGCTCCTGAGGATCAAGACAAAACCACCTTCACCTGTCCCTTTGGAACATTTGCATACCGAAGAATGCCCTTCGTGTTGGCCCAAGGTTACAATCAACCCATGTTTAGTGTATTTTGATGATTACAAAACATATTAGTTATTTGTACTAATATAAATTGTTGTTTAAGTGTGTTTCAGGTTTATTATCATACTAGAAGTACTCTCACTCATATACAAAGTTTTTGGACTCAAATACAAGCTTTTGGACTCAAGACAAGTCAAATTGGGCTCTAAGTGCAATATTGAAGATCAAGAGAAGATAGCTCAAGTTGAAGTCTTGAAGACCATTGTAGTTTGTAAGTTTAGTTTTGTAAAGATAGAATATGTGAAATTTGGCTCTAGGATTTGCACACACATTTGTTTTGTATGTTTCTATGTTTTCAAAATATTTATTTCTAGGTTTATGCCTTAGTTTATACATACATGTACCCAAAGCTTTACATCTTCAAAAACTTGTTTAAATACATGTATATAAACTATTTTCAGCATAAAACTTAGCTTCAGATTTTTTAAAGATTTTATACAAAATTTTCTATCTTAAAATCTGCCCAGAAAAACAGTTTTCCAGGCAGACCGGTCGACCGGCCCAGTCGACCGGCTGCTGTGTCCGGACATGCACAGGCTGTGCATGTCTGTCGGTCGACCGGACCAACAGACCGGTCGACCGAAATTAGATGTTTGCTCTCTGTATCTTTCCGGTCGACTGGGTCGGTCGACCGGTAGAAGGAAACTGTGTTTCCTTTCTTGAGATCGGTCGACCGGCAGTCGACCGGAGCCACAACGGCTCTTTTGCCAGCAGGGTCCCGGTCGACCGGCAGTCGACCGGTAGGCCTGCAACACCTCCAACGGCTCTTTCCTCTTTGGGCTGTTCTGAAAAACTGTTTTATTTTCTGTTTTAACAGACTTTTTAGAGGGTTGTTGGGGTGCTTTTGCAGGTGATATTAGCTGGAAAAATCAGAGTTTTTAACCTATTCTCTCCCTATAAATAGTGGGAAATAGGCCTTAGTTATTTACCAAGAAAAATACAAGTTTTCATTGTTTTTCAAGAGAAAGAGAAAAATAGTTTAAAGCTTTCATTTCCATTCTTTCAAATTGGTTTTTCAGTTGTTGTTTGATCTCTAATATCACTCTACAACTGAAGTTTTTCTCACCACACTTCATAGAGCCAAAAATTTCATATTCTTTCTATAGGTGAAGTTGTAAAAGAGTGAGAGTGTTTGTAAAAGAGTGTTTGTAAAAGAGTGTTGTGGTCTAGTTGAGATCACAAATTTGTAATCCTTGTTCTTGTGGAGACAAGCTCCTCGGTGGAGTTTCTTTGTAAGGTGAAGCTACGGGCTTGAGGTCTTTGGAGGCCTAACTTGTACGGGATCCTAAGGGGATAGTGGAAACCCTTCACGGAGGTGAAGGCGGGGACTAGAGCTACGGGCTCGAACCTCGAAACAAATCACTTTGTTTGCGATTGCTTTTGTGTCATCTTGCCTAATTCTCTCTTGCTTTACTTGCTTTCAATTTATTGCTTGAGAACTAACATTTTATTTGTGCAATCCTTACTTGTTTACTTTTCTTGCTATATTACTTGTGTGCATTTCATCATCGCATTTCATACTTGGAATTGTTCGATCACACCTCAATACAACACGGTTGCATTGCGCACCTCTAACCCATTTAAGGGGAATTGGGAGGAAGGAGTTCAGAACCTCGCAAGGGGTATTCGGCTCTTAGTCGTGTTTTGAGAGATCGTTGCATCACTCACTTAAGTAAAATTTAAAAAGAGCATTAGATTAGCAATTACACCTATTCACCCCCCCCTCTAGGTGTATTTCAATTGGTATCAGAGCTTGGACTCTAGGATTTGGCTTAACAACCTTAGAGAGATCCTTATATTGCTAATCACTTCATTCATTTCCACATAGTAAACATGGCCGATGGAATTAAGACCCCACCTAAGTTTGATGGACTTAACTTTCCCATATGGAAGGTTAAGATGACCGTTTTCTTGCAATCTCTAGGTAGCCGAGTTGCAAAGGCCGTGACTAAGTCCTTTAGTGTACCCCCCGGTGATGAATCTACTTGGTCCGAAATTGAGACCAAGGAGTTTGATGCCAATGCTAGGGCTCATTATGCACTCCTACAAGCCCTCAATGATGATGACATAGCTAGAGTCATCCATTGCAAATCCGCCTATGAGATTTGGACCCATTTGCTAGTAACACATGAGGGGACATCACAAGTGAAGAGGGCTAAGATAGACCTTCTTCGGTCCCAATATGAAAATTTTAGCATGCAAGAGAATGAAACCATAGATGATATGGTTACTAAGTTTACAAAGATTACTAATGGTCTTGCTTCTCTAGGTGAAGAAATCAACAATGATCAAAGGGTGAGAAAGATCATCCGGGCTCTTCCACCATCATGGGAAGTGAAAGCTACAACATTGAAGGAACTCAATGATAAAGATGAGATTGAGCTCATCGGACTCATTGGAAATTTAAAAACCCATGAGATGGAGAGGAAGGCAAGGGAGGACATGGCACCCTCCAAAAAGAAGACCATTGCCTTCAAAAGTCATGCTACTTACTCCGACGAAGATGACGAAGAAGAAGATGACGAGGAGCTCTCACTTCTAGTCAAAAATGTCCGGAGGATGTACAACAAGGCAAAATTCCAAGAAAGGAGGAGATGGCAAGGAGGCAAGGAAGAAAGGAAGATCATTTGCTTTAATTGCCAAAAGCCAGGACACATTGTAGCGGAGTGTCCGGACCAAGTGAAGCCATCTTCATCCAAGAAGCCATACAAGAAGAAGGCTATGAAAGCAACATGGGATGACGAAAGTGAATCCGAGGAGGAGATCGACACCGCCAATATGTGCTTCATGGCAAATGAGAGCACAAGCAAGGTAACCCCCTCAACTCTTCTTGATGATGATTTATCCATGGATGAGCTAGGAGAAGCTTTTATGGAACTTTCTAGTAATTATGATTTCTTAAAGAAGAAGTATTTGAAAATGAAAAAGGATAATGAATCACTTAGCATTCAAGTTGTAAATCTTACAAAAGAAAAGGATAATTTAGTTTCCACCTTGACCACTACTAAAAATGATTTTGAAAAATATAAGACTTCTTGCAAGGGTAAGGCCCCACTAATTGATTCAAATGAAGTTTCCATGCTTAAGGAAAGATTAGACTCATTAAGTGTTGTTTTGAAAAATTGTGAATTTGATAAGAAAAGGATTGAGGCTATGTTTCCTAAGAAACAAGCCCCAAAGAAAAATGCTCATGCTCATGTTCATGTTCATGCTACACAACCTAAACAACATGGCAAACCCCAAAAGCATGCTCACACTTCACATACACACCATGCATTTATGTATAGAAAAGTGTACACATGTTCACATTGTGGACGGAAAGGACACTTAGCTAATTTTTGCTATGATAGACTAAGTGCATCATCTCATAATGTTTGGGTTCGTAACACTAACTTTCAAGGACCAAGAAAGTTTGGGTACCAAAATCAACTATTATTTTAAATGATGTAGGTACTTTCCAAAGCTCAAAGACGTAGAGGTTTGTGGTATCTTGATAGCGGTTGCTCAAGGCACATGACTTGGGACATCAACAACTTTGCAACCCTATCAAGATATCATGAAGGTGGCACCGTCACCTTCGGAGATGACGCCAAGGGTAAAATCATCGGTATTGGTAATGTAAAACTTGGCACCTCTCCTTTAATTGAAAATGTTGTTTTAGTTGATGGCCTCAAGCATAATCTCTTGAGTGTTAGTCAACTTTGTGATAAAGGTTTTGATGTAGTTTTTGACAATGTTGCTTGTAAAGTAATTGATAGAACTTTCAATGTTTGTGTATTTTCCGGTTTTCGTGAAAGCAATGTTTATATGATTGATATGTTAAATATGTCTTGTAATATAACATGTTTAAAAGCCCTCGATGACGACTCTTGGTTGTGGCATAGGAGATTAGGCCACGTTTCATTTGACCATATTTCTAGGCTTAACTCTAAGGAAATGGTGAAGGGTATTCCTTCATTGAACTTTGAAAAGGACCGAGTTTGTGACGCATGTCAATTTGGGAAACAAACTAAGTCCTCATTCAAATCAATTAAGGATATCATGTCATCACGTCCATTGGAGCTAATCCACATGGATTTATTTGGCCCTACACAAACCAAAAGTTTAAGTGGGAGTAGATTTGCTTTTGTTTTAGTAGATGATTTTTCGCGTTTTACTTGGGTTTATTTTCTTGAACATAAAAGTCAAACCTTTTCACATTTTCAAGCCTTTAAGAAAAGAGTTGAAAAGGAAAATGACTCCTCAATAATTAAAATAAGAAGTGATAGAGGAGGTGAGTTCATTAACCTTCCCTTTACCACTTTTTGTGAGGAACATGGAATAAAACATGAACTTTCTTGTCCTAGAACTCCACAACAAAATGGAGTAGTTGAGCGGAAAAATCGTACTTTACAAGAGATGGCTAGGACAATGTTAAATGAATATGGTCTACCACATTATTTGTGGGCCGAGGCCGTTCATACTTCATGTTACATTGCAAATCGTGTTTTCCTATGTAAAAATACTACTAAGACTTCTTATGAGATGTATTTTTCTAGAAAACCTAATGTTTCTTATTTCAAAGTGTTTGGTTGCAAATGTTTTGTTTTAAATACAAATATTAATTGGGAAAATTTGATGCAAAAGCATATGAGGCTATTTTTGTAGGTTACTCAAATACTAGTAAGGCTTATAGAGTCTTCAATAGGTCAACTTTGACTATTGAGGAATCTATTCATGTTAAATTTGAGGAATCTAACAAGTTTGTTAAGAATTGTGTAGAAATTGATGCTTTAGATGAAGGCTTGGAGAAAGTGACCTTGGAGGATGCTTCTACCATGGGAGACAAGCCAAAGGATGGTGATGGAAGTGAAGCCAAAGTGGAAGAGGCTCAAGGAAATGAACATCAAGCAAATGAAGAGGAGCCTTCTCAACCACTACCAAAGGATTGGAGATTCAATCCTCATCATCCCAAGGACCTCGTCATAGGTGAAGTATCAAAAGGGGTAACCACTCGCTCTAAGATTCAAGATTTTTGTGGTAATTTTGCTTTTATTTCACACATAGAACCTAAAAATGTCCTCGAGGCCGAGGCCGATTCATATTGGTTGCTTGCCATGCAAGAGGAGCTCAACCAATTTGAGCGCAACCAAGTTTGGCACCTTGTTCCTAGACCCCAAGATAGACCAACTATTGGCACTAAATGGATCTTTAAGAACAAGTTGGATGAATCGGGTAATGTAGTTAGAAACAAGGCTAGGTTAGTTGCCCAAGGTTACACTCAAATCGAGGGAATCGATTTGAAGAAACCTTTGCACCCGTAGCACGGCTCGAAGCCATACGGATGACCTTAGCATATGCCTCATTTAAAGATTTTAAATTATTTCAAATGGATGTAAAGAGTGCTTTTCTTAATGGTTATATTGATGAGGAGGTGTATGTTGAACAACCCCCCGGGTTTGTTGATCCTACACACCCTAATTATGTTTATAAATTAGATAAAGCACTATATGGTTTGAAACAAGCCCCTAGGGCTTGGTATGAAAGATTGTCTTCATTTTTGATTTCAAATGATTTTAAGAAAGGAAAAGTTGATAAAACATTATTTACCAAACATATAGATCAAGATATCCTCATAGTTCAAATTTATGTTGATGACATTATTTTTGGATCTACTAATGTTTCACTTTGCAAGAATTTTGAATCATGCATGAAAAGGGAATTTGAGATGTCTATGATGGGGGAGCTCAACTTCTTCCTTGGACTTCAAATCAAGCAACGTAGTGATGGGACATTCATCAACCAAGCCAAGTACACCAAAGAACTCATCAAGAGGTTCGGGCTTGAAGGATCCAAAGTAGCAAAGACTCCCATGGCAACCACTACGAAACTTGACAAGGACGAACAAGGTAAGGAAGTAGACATCAAATTATTTCGTAGCATGATTGGTAGTTTACTCTATCTTACGGCTAGTAGGCCGGATATAATGTTTTCCGTATGTTTATGTGCACGTTTTCAATCATGTCCTAAGGAATCACACTTAATAGCGGTAAAACGCATAATTAGGTATCTTAAGGGCACAATTGATTTAGGTTTGTGGTATCCGAAAACTAACCAATTTACCATGACTAGTTATTCGGATGCCGACTATGCCGGTTGTAGGGTAGATAGGAAGAGCACAAGTGGCACTTGCCAATTTTTGGGCAATTGTCTTGTGTCTTGGTCTTCCAAAAAGCAAAATAGTGTAGCCCTTTCAACCGCCGAGGCGGAGTATGTAGCAGCCGGAGCTTGTTGTGCACAAGTACTTTGGATGAAACATACTCTTCTCGATTTTGATTTACATTTTGATCATGTTAAGATTTATTGTGATAATACTAGTGCTATTCACATGACCAAAAATGCTAATCAACATAGTAAAACCAAACATATAGACATTAGATATCATTTTCTTAGAGATCACTTTGAAAAAGGTGACATAGATATTGATTTTGTTTCCACAGATTTTCAACTTGCAGATATTTTCACAAAACCTTTAGATTATGCAAGATTTTCATTTATTTGTGGTGAATTGAATGTATGTAAGATTGATACTTAAAATATCTTAGTTGTTTTGTTTTGGTTTCTAATATGTTTGTTTTGTTTTGTCTTAAAATTTTTTTTAACCCTTTTTGATGTATGACAAAAAGGGGGAGAAATATAAATATATATAAGTTTGGGAGAAAATATATGGAGAAAGTATATGTTGTTTTTAAAAAATATATTGTTTTGTTATTCCTCATGATAGTTTATTTTTGGTGATGATATTGTTCAATGCTTTATGTATGCTTACATAGTTGTTCATATTCATGTTAAATACATAGCATTGTTTAGGGGGAGCTTTCCAAGCTCTTTCCTCCTTTATTTGTTTAATAACTCATATGTTTTGTCATCATCAAAAAGGGGAGATTGTTGGCCCAAGGTTACAATCAACCCATGTTTAGTGTATTTTGATGATTACAAAACATATTAGTTATTTGTACTAATATAAATTGTTGTTTAAGTGTGTTTCAGGTTTATTATCATACTAGAAGTACTCTCACTCATATACAAAGTTTTTGGACTCAAATACAAGCTTTTGGACTCAAGACAAGTCAAATTGGGCTCTAAGTGCAATATTGAAGATCAAGAGAAGATAGCTCAAGTTGAAGTCTTGAAGACCATTGTAGTTTGTAAGTTTAGTTTTGTAAAGATAGAATATGTGAAATTTGGCTCTAGGATTTGCACACACATTTGTTTTGTATGTTTCTATGTTTTCAAAATATTTATTTCTAGGTTTATGCCTTAGTTTATACATACATGTACCCAAAGCTTTACATCTTCAAAAACTTGTTTAAATACATGTATATAAACTATTTTCAGCATAAAACTTAGCTTCAGATTTTTTAAAGATTTTATACAAAATTTTCTATCTTAAAATCTGCCCAGAAAAACAGTTTTCCAGGCAGACCGGTCGACCGGCCCAGTCGACCGGCTGCTGTGTCCGGACATGCACAGGCTGTGCATGTCTGTCGGTCGACCGGACCAACAGACCGGTCGACCGAAATTAGATGTTTGCTCTCTGTATCTTTCCGGTCGACTGGGTCGGTCGACCGGTAGAAGGAAACTGTGTTTCCTTTCTTGAGATCGGTCGACCGGCAGTCGACCGGAGCCACAACGGCTCTTTTGCCAGCAGGGTCCCGGTCGACCGGCAGTCGACCGGTAGGCCTGCAACACCTCCAACGGCTCTTTCCTCTTTGGGCTGTTCTGAAAAACTGTTTTATTTTCTGTTTTAACAGACTTTTTAGAGGGTTGTTGGGGTGCTTTTGCAGGTGATATTAGCTGGAAAAATCAGAGTTTTTAACCTATTCTCTCCCTATAAATAGTGGGAAATAGGCCTTAGTTATTTACCAAGAAAAATACAAGTTTTCATTGTTTTTCAAGAGAAAGAGAAAAATAGTTTAAAGCTTTCATTTCCATTCTTTCAAATTGGTTTTTCAGTTGTTGTTTGATCTCTAATATCACTCTACAACTGAAGTTTTTCTCACCACACTTCATAGAGCCAAAAATTTCATATTCTTTCTATAGGTGAAGTTGTAAAAGAGTGAGAGTGTTTGTAAAAGAGTGTTTGTAAAAGAGTGTTGTGGTCTAGTTGAGATCACAAATTTGTAATCCTTGTTCTTGTGGAGACAAGCTCCTCGGTGGAGTTTCTTTGTAAGGTGAAGCTACGGGCTTGAGGTCTTTAGAGGCCTAACTTGTACGGGATCCTAAGGGGATAGTGGAAACCCTTCACGGAGGTGAAGGCGGGGACTAGAGCTACGGGCTCGAACCTCGAAACAAATCACTTTGTTTGCGATTGCTTTTGTGTCATCTTGCCTAATTCTCTCTTGCTTTACTTGCTTTCAATTTATTGCTTGAGAACTAACATTTTATTTGTGCAATCCTTACTTGTTTACTTTTCTTGCTATATTACTTGTGTGCATTTCATCATCGCATTTCATACTTGGAATTGTTCGATCACACCTCAATACAACACGGTTGCATTGCGCACCTCTAACCCATTTAAGGGGAATTGGGAGGAAGGAGTTCAGAACCTCGCAAGGGGTATTCGGCTCTTAGTCGTGTTTTGAGAGATCGTTGCATCACTCACTTAAGTAAAATTTAAAAAGAGCATTAGATTAGCAATTACACCTATTCACCCCCCCTCTAGGTGTATTTCACTTCGGCCTATGCAATGCTCCCGCAACGTTTCAACGTTGCATGCTGAGTCTTTTTTCAGACATGGTGGAGAGATTTTTAGAGATTTTCATGGATGATTTCTCGATTTATGGCGATTCCTTTGAACAATGCTTGTACCATCTTAAGCTGGTTTTACAACGATGCATGGAGAAAAACTTGACACTCAACTGGGAGAAGTGTCACTTTATGGTCAAGCAAGGAATCGTTCTAGGGCACGAAGTTTCAAACAAAGGAATTGAGGTTGATAAGTCTAAAGTGGAAGTAATAATAAAGCTCCCGGAGCCAACATGCTTAAAAGACATTAGATCATTTCTAGGGCACGCCAGTTTCTATAGACGATTCATTCAAGGGTTTAGCAAAATTGCTAGACCTTTGACAAATCTCTTAGGAAAAGATGTACCCTTTAAATTCGATGAAGAATGTTTACAAGCCTGGGAGGATCTTAAGTATAGACTTGTCTCAGCGCTGATAATTTCTGCGCCAGATTGGACTAGGCCATTCGAGATCATGTGTGATGCCTCAGATTATGCTATCGGCGCTATTCTAGGGCAGCGTATTGATAATAGGCAACACGTGATCTACTATGCTAGTAGGACGCTGAATGAAGCCTAACTCAATTACACAACTACTGAAAAGAAATTTTTAGCTATTGTGTTTGCGTTGGAAAAATTTCGTCAATACCTACTAGGGTCCAGGACAACTATTTTCACCGATCACTCCGCCCTTAAATACTTAATGCAAAAGAAGGACGCAAAGGCTAGACTTATTCGATGGATACTTCTTTTGCAAGAGTTTGATTTGAAAATCAAGGATAAAAAGGGCGTTGAGAATGTGGTAGCAGATCACCTTTCACGAATCCCCAATGCACCAAAGGAGACAATACCAATAAATGACAATTTTCTTGACGAACACATTTATACAATGTGTAAAGAGCCCTGGTATGCTGATATAGCAAATTACCTTGCAACCGGGCGAACACCTTCGATTGGTCAGGTCAGGACAAACACCGCTTTATGAGTCTGTAAGATCCCTAGCTAGTAATACTATATTTTCATTTTTTTTCTAAAGTATTTATTTTAATTTACTGATTTAAAATTTTATTTAATCAACTTGATTTATTATTTTCCTCCTTGAGATTATTTCTACTATTAAATATGGGAATTCTTTTGAGATAGTAAATGGTAATTTGGATATTATGTTTACCACTATTTATCATTGACATTTCTTTTGCTAATTATTATTATTGTTTCATTTCCATTAGTTGTTAATATTATGGATAGTGGATATTCTATTATCATTTCGTTGTTAATTATTTTTAATAATATTATTTGTGTTACTATTATTTGTTATTTAGTTTGATATTCGTATTGGTACTAATACTAATCATAGTGGTGGTTGTGTTCTCCTTGTTAGCCTCTCACCCTATTTCCTGATTACCCGTTGGATTCCATAGCCCATGACCCGTTCCTAATCCTATACCCATTAGCCCATTCGGATCTAACCCGTTATCCTCTTTTATTAATAAGCATTCATTACCCAAATCCAAACCAAGACCCAACCTAATTGGATCCTAACCCATTAGACCCAATATCCAATAACCTACCCTACTATATAAACCTAGACCTAAACCTAACCCTAAGTTAATCTCTCCTAAACCCCTCATCACCAGGCCGCAACAGACCAGCAGGCCTCCCTTCCCTGCCGCACTTCAGACCAGATGCCGCCCCCCCATCTTCACCAGGGCGACCTCCTCCTCTCCATGGCCGTGTGCACTGTTGCCAGCCCGCGACAGCAGCCTTGGCCGGCCTCCAGCCTTGCCGTACTCCTCCACAGCCGCCCCTTGCTTTCCCCTCCCCTGTTGACAGGCCGAGCCCAGATCTGTACCAGATCCGCCAGCAGCATATGCAGGCCGACAGCGCCTCCTCGACGCGCCCAGACCAGCCGCCCCTCGCCTCCATGGCCGGCGCACACCAGCAGCGCAGCAGGCCGCCCACTCTTCCTCCCCCCGGCGTGGCCGACAGCCTCTCCTCCCCGGCGCGCCCCAACAGCAACCAGCAAGCCGCAGCAGCAGATCTGGACAGCAGGCCAGCAAGCAATCAATAGAACGGCAGCAGCACCCGGATCCTCCCTTATCGCGCACAACAGATCCGGACCCAGGCCAGGCTGCCTCCTTCCATCTCAGACCAACCCCGGATCCAACAGAGCAGCAGGCCGACCATGGCAGCGACTTGCCCGGCGACGCGCACAGCAGATCCAGAACCAGACTAGCAGCGCAGGCAGCGGGCGAGCGGCGATTCCAGGCCCTTCCGGCGAGCGCGAGACCTCCAGATTGCAGCCAGGTCTTCCCCAGGACCCTGGCTACCGTCCTATGCAGTCCGACAGCGAAGAGCGGCGCCACGACGACCGTAACGGCGA
Source organism: Agave tequilana (assembly GCA_038442645.1). Taxonomy (NCBI): domain Eukaryota; kingdom Viridiplantae; phylum Streptophyta; class Magnoliopsida; order Asparagales; family Asparagaceae; genus Agave; species Agave tequilana. The sequence goes on along the minus strand of JAVJIF010024805.1, from coordinate 14,274 downwards.
CTCGCCCGGTAACGCGCAGATTCCCCAAGGTGAGTGTCTCCCTCTTTCTTTCTCTCTCTCTCTTTATTCATTAAGTGATCGCAGATATTAATTTATATGTGATGTAAATTGTTGAGTAGAACACTTATGTTACATGATTATGTGTGGAGATCACCGAGCATGAAGGTGGACGGTCATCTCCCGTTTATTTTACATGTTGGATGCATAGGGATGTGATAGGCATGATTATTGATATATGTTGGAACCCCATGATTATCACATAAGAGTTTAGATAATTTGTGTAGACTATTCATGTTGTAGCCCAGGTGTGTATTGGAGAGAAGATGGGGAGAAGAGTGGAGTATCTCAGAACCTAAGTGCCCAGGCAGAACTGGATTAGTCGACTTGTCCATATTGATAGTCGACTAATCCATGTATTAGTCGACTATTACCAGCTTCTAGTCGACCAACCCACCTTCCAGGAAATAGTTCTGCTCTCTGTATTTTCCTGCTAGTCGACTTGCCCTCTTCTTTTAGTCGACTAATTATTTCCTAGTCGACTTGTTCATCTCCCCAAGTCGACTAACTTAGCCTGTCTGTTGTGTATAGTTTCTTTGTGGAATGTGGACTTCACCTATGGATTATGTATTGGTTGTTGATGGATGTATATGATATCGAGAGATGGATATTGGTGGTAATGACTTGATCTAATAGAACTTAGATACATGTACATGTTATGGTACCTAGTATCGAGATATCATGATAGAACTTATATGCATGAATATGTCGTGATACCGAGTATTGGGAACTGATGATTGATCTTAATAGAAATGTGAACTCTTGAGGAATTGTGAATACTTATGAATCAGAGTTGTATGTTAGAGTGAGAGGATTAGTACTAGACATTGTCATATGTTAGAACAACAACTATTGCATCTGATTACTAGATGTGTAATGGAACTATTGGGATTATGAATTAGTTGAGATGATTTGGATCTATAGTTGAGTATATAAGAACTATCAGATGATATGTCGTTGATGTTAAGTATCAGAGGTAACTATTCTATGTTGCAGCTATTTGAGGACATGTAAGATATGATCTTACTTTACTTAAAGATTAGAGTTCTTTATGATTGGATGGTACTTGGACTATTTCAGAGTTGGACTGTGATTTGGACTGGACTTGAGTTATAAAGGACAGATGATATATTTTATGTAGAGGACCTCTTGACTTGATATTCTTTCATTAATAATAACTTAGTTGATGATTCATTCAGATATTGATGTTGACTTGTTACGATATTCTTTGAGGATGTTTCCTATTCAGATTTGATTGTGGTGTGTGTTGACATATCGTTCTTGAAGATATAACTTATGATTCATTTGAGTATTGATGTGGACTTATTAAGATGTTAGAGACCGGATTACTTCAGTTAGTAGAGATTGAGTAATTGTGATAGTGATGTAGTTGATATTATTGGTCTTGTACTTCAGAGTTACCAGATACTAATTATCAGTTGTTACTTATTAGTGAGATACTTGTTGGTGATTATAAGATGTTCATGTTCAGAGTTTATATGAGTTGTCAGTGATACATTGTGGTAGTGATCAGTGATCATGTATTCCATTGTTGATATGAGATGGCAGAGATCAGTTACTAGTTATAGTTGTCAGTGAGGCTAGTTGTCTGTATCACCTTTGTGTTAGTGGCTATATCTCCAGTATTCTATTTCAGATGTCAGATATTAGTTATCAGCTACTCAGTTGTCAGATATCATAGTTGTCAGATATCATAGTTGTCAGATATCAGTTATCAGTTACCAGTTGTCAGATTATCAGCTAGTGTCGACATCAGCAGTTATTGGAGATATTGGTTACTATTATATATTAAATCACATGATTGCTTATTAATAAAAGACACCATAACCCGGGGAACAGGGGTAATTGCCTGATGATGCATGTCGTGTATTTTGGAAGGACTCTTATGGTACCGAGTTGTGGATTCCAACCATGGGGAACCAGGGTAGTGCTGGCTTCCCATTCAGTTGTCAGAGCCTAGCGGCTTGTCCTGGTTCAGCGCCAGGGGTGATAGTTGTCAGGGCTATGCCCGGATTACGGCGCCACACTAGTTGTCTTTTCGTGTGGGGCTGTGGTCTTCAGTTGTCAGAGCCTAACGGCTTGTCCTGGTTCTGTGCCAGGGGTGTTAGACCGTGGTACCGGGCATGCACGGTACTCTTCCAAAACACATGCACTACATTGACAGGCAGTTACAACAACGATAACATTGTTTGATATGTGGGAAAACGGCTGTGGTATGGGACACAGCTAAGTACTGCATTAGTTAGGTTAATAATAACCAACCAGACTTGTGACATATAGGTTACACATCAAACATCAGCTATTAGTCTACATTTGTGTTAGTTGACTTGATATCAGTTGTTAGTTTACAGACGTGATAGTTGTCTTATATCTTTGTTGATATTGATATCAGATATGCTTCAGTTCAGATGTTATCATGTCATGATATTTATTCATCTTATATCTGCAGTTATTTATCATGCTATTCAGTTATATGCTATCTGCAGTTGTTCTTGATATTTCTTTATGCACTGTTTCTTATGCACGAGCTATTTCCCCTTTTACACACACACTCACCATGGTCGCGTTCTGACGACCCTGGATTTTCACGTCCAGATATTGGATGGTTTGTTCCTATTGTGCAGGTGTTCGTTGAGGCTGTACGCTTCGCGAATAGCTGGAGCTTCTCCCTATTCTATTCTGGTACTTTTATCTTTCCAGTCTTCGTATTATTTCCTATTTCTTGTTATATCAGTTCAGCTGTTATTCCAGTCTTGATTCATATGATATCATGCGTGGTTGCTTATATGCGATATTGCAGTATTCAGTATTCATGTTTTATTACAGATGGGATTTAGCTTGTTTCGGGTTACTTAAGGTTTAGCGCGTATACGTGAGGGATTTTCCTTGCGTATATGCGTCGCCGACTCATGTCGCGTCTCCGCTCCAGCGTATTTTGGGAAGCGGGGCGTGACAGAGTCAAATGCGGTTTTTCTTTTGGGATGAACCGTATTTATTCAAATATTGTCCTGACCAGATAATAAGAAGGTGTCTTCCTGAGGATGAACATCAGAGTATTTTGACATTCTATCACAAGTTAGCTTGCGGTGGACATTTTGGTCCACAAAAAACTGCTGAGAAAGTAGTTCAGAGTGGATTCTACTGGCCCACTCTCTTTAAAGATGCGTATACTTTCTGCAAGCTCTGTGACAGATGTCAAATGACGGGTCGAATCACGTGGAGAGACATGATGCCCCTTACACCTATCTTGGAGGTCGAAATTTTTGATTTGTGGGGCATTGACTTCATTGGACCCTTCCCTCTGTCCTATGGCAACCAATACATTTTGGTGGCTGTAGACTATGTTTCTAAATGGGCTGTCCAACGAGGACAAATGACAACCAAGTTGTCATCAAGTTCTTACGGGAAAATATCATTTCACGCTTCGGAGCCCCCCGTGCGATAATTAGTGATAACGGGAGTCATTTCTGCAACCGGTCTATTTCTCATAAATTATCCACGGCCTATCATCCTCAGACGAACGGGCAAGTGGAAGTCACCAACAGACAAATCAAACTCATATTGGAGAAAACCGTTGGACAGAATCGTAAGGATTGGTCCATCAAACTCACTGATGCCCTATGGGTATATAGGACCGCTTACAAGACTGTCCTCGGTATGTCTCCATATCGAGTTGTATTTGGAAAACCCTGCCACTTGCCTGTGGAGTTAGAACACCGAGCTCTGTGGGCATTGAAATAGCTGAACTTGGACTTGGACAAAGCTGGTGCTTTGAGAAAATTGCAAATATCCAAACTAGAAGAGCTGAGAAACGAGGCATATGATAATGCTCGGATTGCAAAACACAGAACTAAGCTCTTCCATTATAAATCCATTTATCGGAAAATTTTTGTCTCAGGACAAAAAGTTCCGTTGTATAACTCAAGACTCCACCTCTTCCCTGTAAATTGAAAACCAGGTGGTCAGGTCCATACATCGTTCAAAAAGTCTTCTCTTATGGTGCCATTGAAATTTTTGATCCAAAAAATGGCAATACTTTCATTGTCAACGGTCAACGCTTTAAGCCGTTTTTTACCACAGAGTTCGAGTCACAAGATGTTCATGAACTGGGTCTTTGCGACCCAGTCTACATGTGACCACTTCATTTGTACATTTTCCCAGTACCTCCTGCATCTCATTTTGGAACCCCTCCTGTAAATAATAATAATAATAAAAAAAATTAAATTATAAAAGAAAAAATAATAAAAATATAATAACTACAAACAAGTGGACTTTGGTGCTAAATGGCACCAAGAACTTTCCTCTCTCCATGAATTCCTTTAAATCACCCTAGGGTTGTAAATTCCTAATTCCATCTAGGGTAATTTAGGGAACTCATCTCTCTTAGCTAGGTATAAATATTCTCTACCCCGTATCTCTTCCCTCACCCTAGCGATCAACCCAGATCTGAAACACCCAAAGCCAGTGCCGCCCGTCAAATTTTTCTCCCCCTCTGCTTCCTCAACTCTGTCGCGTTTTCTCGGCAGAAGTCGCGCATCCGCGGCCTTTTGTGCTTCTCTGGCGCGCCGCCAAACTCTGCTGCAGTCGCGGCCCTCTGCACTCTTTAGATTCAGAGCCTGATCATCTGTTTCCACATCCGAGTGCTCTCTGCAATTGAAATTTTGTTTCCCCCTACGTAGTCTGGGGGTGGTTTGCGTTATATTCTCTAAAACCTTTCCGTTGCTTTACATCCTTTATCATGGCGCCATCACTATTTGCAGAAAAGGATTTTTCACGAATTCTTAGTGATGTTAATGGGTATGGCATATTTTTCTAGATCGAATTCGTGCTTGGGATTGGTATGCTTTAATATATGATAATTCAAATAGCGAAGCTTATTACTGTCCTGAGTTAGTCAAATTATTTTACACGTCCATAGATCATGCTTCGATGAATTTTGACACTTACCAATTCACGGTTCATATGCCCACGGGTGACATCTTTATCACGCTTCCTCTACTAGAGGAACTCATACATGTCCCATGTTACCCACATCATAGCACCCCCCTTCCTCTCATCGATTACATGTCCATCATGGGGGCTCGCTGTACAGAGTAGGATAGGGGGCTCAAAGCCAGTACCACTTTTTGAAATGTGCATTGCGTTGGTCGATGGATTCAATGCAATATTTTAGGACTGGACCACACCACCTCCTTCAACAGGCCTGTGCTGCAAATCATACATGACCTCATGACTCAGCAGCACATGGTCTGCATTAATAAAACAATCTTCTATTGTATAATTGCCAATTCCTCACGCACACGTGGTGCTAAGTATTCCCACCCAATTCTGATAACTCGTCTATGTAGGACTTTCCTACCAGATGATGTTTTTGACGCATCCGAGAGGGTATTCATAGCACACGAGAGGGCCACTAGTGCCTATAATAGCTGTCTTCATGCGGTCTGGACCCCTCGTGTCCAGTCTGAAGATGCATCAGTAGAGTCCTCTTCAGAGGAAAGTTTAGAGGAAGAGGATGAGCCTGCTTTTTGGCAACAGGACCCCCCTGCAGATTCACGTGCCTTCATGTCCACCATTTGGCGAGGCATGAAGAAAATATTCCGGGGACAAATTCAATTGCGTAAACAAGTTGAGGAGCAGACGTCTCGTTTAGACCGAATTGAGGAAGGTCTTAGGCGTTCACAGTCAGCTGGACCTAGCACCACCGCTGGTCCGAAACGACGGAGAGAGTGACACCGTTTCTTTACCTATTTCATGCATACATTATCTTGCATACATTGGGGATAATGCATGAGATAGGTATGGGGGGGGTAGATACTAACTTAGGATTTTTCATTTTCTTTTTAAGATTTTTTATTTTCTTTTTAGGATTTTTCATTTTCTTTAGATTTTTCATTTTCTTTTTAGGATTTTTCATTTTCTTTAGATTTTCCATTTTCTTTTTAGATAACCTTAAAAAAAGAGAGAGAGAAAATTTTGATCCATTTTAAAGAATCAAACTTGATCTTAGGAATTAAGGATATTCTAAACTAAGATTTCTTAATATAAGTTGAAAAGAGGAGTTTTGTTAGATTTTTAGGTTGAGAAAAAAGGATAAGAAAGATAGCTAGATTTTAATTCTCTCTTTAGCATTATATACATTAAACATATTGAGGGATTAATCAAAGACTTAGTGATTCTATTTACACATATATATATTAAATAAAAAATAATAATAAAAAAAGAAAAAGAAAAATATAAATAAATAAATAAATAAAATAATAACTTAACCACTAATTAAGCTGGTTAGTTATGCCTTAAGAAGCATAGCCAGTCACGCCTAAAGGTGGTTAAGTCCTTAGCATTCGTGGCCTAGTTTACTCGAGTCCTTGAACCTTAGGGATGTATCTTCATCTGGTGTCCTAAGACCGACTGGTTTGGGATCATCGGTAAGAGGCTCGCTACATGGGTAAATTAGAAAGCCTAAGGAAGCTAAGGAGATGTAAATAAATAAAAAATAATAAATAAATAAAATAATGTATATATAAGTAAATAAATGAACTCTAGTCTAAGAAAAATTCCTCATATATATAGATGTATATATGCTAGGCTTGATGCAAAATCCGATTTTCTCTCTATTCCTTAAAAATTTAACCTAAGTTGAAGACAAAACTTTAAATAGAAACTTATAAAAAGAAAGACGAGTTTAGGGTAACCCGAAACCAATAGATCAAGGAAATTCTTGAAAAACATGGATCATAATTTTTTCACTAACAGTTTTTCTATCTTGGATTTTGTGGGTGCAATCCGCTGAAAACCCTCAGGAGACAACACTCCTTCTCAAGGGTAACCTAGAGGTTTAACGGCTTGTTGCACGAGCTCAGTGCAATCGTGTTACCTACGAAAGTGGTTTAATAATTTAGCTAGGATTTTTTCTCTTTTTCTTTTTGCTCGGGGACGAGCAAAAGCTAGGTATGGGGGTGTGATTGGAGTTCATTATTGTATCATTTTCCACTACCATATCATGCTTTATATAAAGAAAAATAAGATTTTTATTACTTTTTTTCTCTCTTTTTTCAGGTCCACCATTAATGGAGATGAAGGCCCATAAACAATGAATTTTTAAGGAATTAAGGGATTAATTAAAGAGCTCAAAAGAAGAAGCCCAAAGGAGAAGCCTAGGTCTTGATTCGTCCACGGATATTCCCTACTTTCTAGAAGGTCCAACAAGGCATACGGAGGATAATAGAATGTCAGAAGAAATCGCTGACACAACGGCCAAGATTCTGCCGCGGAAACGCGGCTCTGGCTGCGGGTCCGCGGCAAGCATCTGGCCGTTGAGCCAGCGTTTAATCCCACGGCTGTGATTTGAGGGCCTCATCCCCTGGAGCCTATAAATAGACCCCTAGGGCCTCTGTAATGGAGAGGAGAGAAGAGCTTTGTATTTTTGAGAGAATTGTTGGGATTTTCTCTAGTTTTCTTTAGTTGCTCTTGTAATTTTCTTTCTCCTTCTAGAATTCAGCACACAGAGAGAGAGAGAGAGAGAGAGAGAGAGAGAGAGAGAGAGAGTGAGAGATCTTGTAATTAGAGAGGTGACAACTCAATGCAAGAATTGATCCTTCTTTCTTCTCATCTTTTCTCATTCTAGTGCTTTATTTTCTTCAAGTTTTTACTACTATTGCATCTTCTTCTACAATGAATTGTTGTTTGCATTTTACTTCAATGTCTAGCTAACTTTCTAACATGACTAGCTAACCTTTAACTTTACTAACTACTAACTCTTGGGTGATTGCTAATTCATGTGATTCATTGGATGCTTTATTGTAGTCTTGCAAATTTCAAGTCTCTATTATCCCCAATGAAGATGAGTTAGTTTGATTCTTAGCAAATGCTTGTTCCCATTCCATATGATTCATGTGAGCCTCATTTAGAGCCTTGTCTTTAGAACAAGTGCCTTGATGGAACACTTACTTATGCTATTGATTAGTAGTACAACTTTCTTACTTCAATGCTAGCTCGAGTATAGCTTTGATGGACTAATGAATCTTGTATTTTCTTTCTTAGCATATCTTTGAGTGACTATCCTTGATTCCATCACTAAAAATCTATCTCGGGAGCCAATGAATCAATGAGGCTACAAGTCAAGCCGAGAAGATAACTCATCCTCTACATGGGACAATACTTTGACCAAACAAGCAAGACAAATCTTTGCCGATGAATCAACATGAGGCATGCACCACCCTATGAGATTAGTAAGTTAGTAAATTAGAGAGTTAGCTAGTCATGGTTTCTCTCTCTATAGTCTTTCAAAGTTTCCTTTCTTAAAAGTTCTCTTTTCAAGCTAATCCAAGATCATTTCACTTTCCTTTCCATCTTTTTCCTTTTTCTTCAACAAAACCAACAAAGAATTTTTCATCTACTTTATGTCATTTTGTTTTTCTTAAAAACATAGAAGAACTTTCGTTTTCTTTCTTAAAACAAACTCAATTTCAAACCGTGAATGCTTCTATCGTAAACTCTCCCTGTGGAATCGACCCGTAATAGCTTATGCTACGACGGTGATTCGGAAGGAGTAAAGTAAATCCGTGAATACATTTGGAGTTTTTGAACATCAACATACGAGCATCGAAGGTTTACTCTAAACCCTCTCTCTCTGAATACTAGTAAACTCCTAATTCCGAACACTTGGCCCAAACGGTAAGCTTAATGAGGCCGAGTTGAGGTCGCAGGCGCTTATCAGGGCTGCTGAAGAGAGGAAGACACAGGCTGGCCACTCTTGAAGAACAGATCAAGTCCTATGAAGCGCCGTTGTAGCTTGTAATCTGTACATTCATGTATCCCTTTTTTTGAAATCAATAAAAAGTGATTTCATTTTGACTCTCCCATTGCATTTCCAACTTGTTTTATCTTCTGAATTCTCGCTTTCAAGTTGTATTGCAGCCATTTGAGAAAATAGTCCTTACTCGACTAAAAGATTAGACCTGGCTATCTGCCGGTTCAGAGGTCGCAATGACGTAACCGATTGAGAAACCATCAAGCTCAAAATTATCATATGATGACAAAGAAATAATCCTTGCCAGACTGAAGGATGAGACTTGGCTATCTACCGGTTTAGAGGTCGCAATGACGTAACCGATTGAGAAGCCACCAAGCTCAAAATTTTATCGTATGATGACAAAGAAATAGTCCTTGCCGGACTGAAAGATGAGACTTGGTTATCTGCCGGTTCAGAGGTCGCAATGACGTACCGATTGAGATGCCACCAAGCTCAAAATTTTATCATATGATGACAAAGAAATAGTCCTTGTCGGACTGAAAGATGAGACTTAGCTATCTGCCGTTCAGAGGTCACAATGACGTAACCAATTGAGAAGCCATCAAGCTCAAAATTATCATATGATGACAAAGAAATAGTCCTTACCAGACTAAAGGATGAGACTTGGCTATCTGCCGGTTCAAAGGTCGCAATGACATAACCGATTGAGAAGCCACCACGCTCAAAATTTTGTCATATAATGACAAAGAAATAGTCCTTGCCGGACTGAAGATGAGACTTGGCTATCTGCCGGTTCAGAGGTAGCAATGACGTAACCGATTGAGAAGCCACCAAGCTCAAAATTTTATCGTATGATAACAAAGAAATAGTCCTTGCCAGACTGAAAGATGAGACTTGGCTATCTGCCGGTTCAGAGGTCGCAATGACGTAACCGATTGAGAAGCTATCAAGCTCAAAATTGTCATATAATGACAAAGAAATAGTCCATGCCGGACTGAAAGATAAAACTTGGCTATCTGCCGGTTCAGAGGTCGCAATGACGTAACCGATTGAGAAGCCACCAAGCTCAAAATTTGTCATATAATGACAAAAATAGTCTTGTCGGACTGAAGGATGAGACATGGCTATCTGCCGGTTCAGAGGTCGCAATGACGCAACCGATTGAGAAGCCACCAAGCTCAAAATTTGTCATATAATGACAAAGAAATAGTCCTAGCCGGACTGAAAGATAAGACTTGGCCATCTGTCGGTTCAGAGGTCGCAATGACATAACCGATTGAGAAACCACCAAGCTTAAATTTTGTTAGGATTTGGAAGGAATTGTCAGAGTATATTGTTAACGTGACAACCAGAAAAGTCCACCAAAGACTGAGTGGGACTCAGAAACTTGCTGAGGAGCTAGGAAATGGATTCCATAGAAGATCATATGTCAGAGGTGTAATGTTAACGTGACAAACAGAACTTCGTAGGAATTCCGAAAGCAATTTGTCAGAGGTGTAATGTTAACTTGACAAAATGACATGCATGTTAGAGGTATAATGTTTAATATAGCACAAAAAGATCTCGTTTTCATTGCGAAAATCGAGAGAATCACTGTCATAGGTTTAATGTTAACTTAACACAGCGAAATGGATGCAAGAGGTGTAGTGTTAATATAGCATAACAAGGTCTCGTTCTTATTGAGAGAAACGAGGAGATCACTGTCATAGGTTTAATGTTAACTTAACAGCGAAACGGATGCTAGAGGTGTAGTGTAAAACATAGCATGAAAAGGCTTTGTTCTCATTGAGAGAAACGAGGAGATCACTGTTATAGGTTTAATGTTAACTTAATAGCGAAATGGATGCCAGAGGTGTAGTGTTAAACATAACATGAAAAGATTTCATTCTCATTGAGAGAAACAAGGAGATCACTGTCATAGGTTTAATGTTAACTTAACAGCGAAATGGATGCCAGAGGTGTAGTGTTAAACATAGCATGAAAAGGTCTCGTTCTTACTGAGAAAAAAATGAAGAGATCACTGTCATAGGTCTAATGTTAACTTAACAGTAAAATGGATGCCAGAGGTGTAGTGTTAAACATAGCATGAAAAGGTCTCATTCTTACTGAGAAAAAAACGAGGAGATCACTGTCGTAGGTTTAATGTTAACTTAACAGTGAAATGGATTTGCAGTATGAGCAATTTTGGTCAAAAGTGTAGTATTAACTCAACCGAGGATTCATTTACTGTTAGAGGTATTTGAACATAGCAGTAATTCGAGTGAATCAGTCGTTCTTTATATGTGTCTTACCATTCTATGGATGAGAATTAGTAAGTGATTTTGGAGAGGGAATCAAATAGGAACAGGTCCCTTAGGATTTTTAGCAAATCCTCAGCTGTCAACGGGTTTGATATGCCTTTACCAAATACTGTTTGAGTCGGGCTATATATGCTATTCCCCTCAGCATGATGAGTTGTTGAGGACTTATATTGGGCTTAAGGCCAACATTTTCCTCTATCCTTAACCGTTAAGGTGTTGGATCATTTGGTTAGTGCATGTGTAACCTTGATTCTTCTTTGATTTGAAGGTCTTGATCGGAGGTGTAATGTTAACTTGATCATGAGAAGGATGCTTAATCAAGGATAATACTTATTTAAGAACTTGCCATTGATCGGCATCATGAGTAAATCACCATCTGAAGTCATAAAGGCAATATGCTCCGTTTGAATAGACTGTTCCTATTACAAACGGTTCCTCCCATTTGGGCTGAAATTGCCTTTGATTTTGTGAGTCATGATCATTGGTCGTCTGACGGCTAAAACCAAATCTCCTTTCTGGAAGACTCTTTGTTTGACCTTCTATTGAAGGCTTTGAGATCCGAGCTTGATATAACTCAATGTGCTGCTAAGCTTGTAATCGCTTCTCATCGAGGGCTGATTGAAGCTGAACCTGCACATAAAATACAAAACTTTAGAACTTCAGAATAAACATGTGCAAGTGCTCAATTCTTACCGTGATAGCAAGTGGCTATGCGGGTCGTGATCCACAAGGAGGGTTTGCGATAGAAGCGTTCAAGGTTTTTTATTGAAATCTTTGTGAAGAAAAATGAAGGTTCTTCTTTGTTTTAAGTTTGAAAATGAAAAGAGTTATAGGTTAAAGTTAGAAGAAAACGGTAGAAGAGAAGGTGGAGAAAATCAGCAAAATGACTATGTACAAATAAATTGAAAAAGAATGAAAAGGATTTGGAAGATGTGTGAAAGAAATCGTGTTGGTGATCTAAAGTAAAAATAAAAGAAAAGAAAGAAGATTAAGGAATTACTCACTAGTTTGGTTGATGACTTTCCTGGAACCCTTGCATGTTCTACCTTGCCTCGGAGGCGTTCAACGCATAAGTCATAGGATCGAGCTCTGTCCCCGTTCGCATTATATCATCAAGCCGAGCAAGAATGAAGTGATACGGATCTTGAGGAGGAGAACATCTTCATGAAGTATCGTTGGCACTCACAAAAACGTTGTTATACTTATGCTTCTGGATTCACTTGCATGCTCAACAAAACCAAAAGAGGTAAAGTAGAAAGAGCAAGAAGAAAACAAAAGGAAACAGAGACGAACATAAAAAAGTATTTACCTTTATTGCTTGCAGAAATGATGGAAGAAAGGAGGAGTGTACATCGGTGTCACTCTCAACGTAAGCCTCTCTCTCTTACTTATATGAATCTCAGTCTAACCTAAGCTTACATACAAATTACAATTACATAAAAAGAAAGAAAAACCTAAACTACAAAGAATGAAAACTGGACTAATCCTCTCTCTGCATGGTCGTCCCCTTTTCAGTGCAAATATTGCCTTTTTATAAGCAAAAACCCAACCTACAGGATCCCGGGAAGATTGGGGGAGCAAACGCTCCCCCTAACTTGCTAACCAAGCCGCGAAAACATGGCTTTGGCCACGTTTCCGCGGCAGGGTGTGGCCAGGTGCCACACCCTGTTGGTGGGTCTTCCCGGCATCTCTCTCTGTTTTATCTTGGATTGGATTTGCAATTTAGGTCCGAGATTTTGAAGAAATGGCCGTTGATCTTTGCTTCAACCGATCGATTCTGAGAGGATTCTTCTCAACCAGTTTTTAACCTCTTGATTTTGCCCTGATTTACTGAGTTCGAATTAATTCTGATTTAATTCAGAATTTTGGTGGGCTTTTGGGCTCATTCTCTTCATCTCCTTAAGGAATGGGCCTGCAAATAAATTAAACATTTAATTAGGACAATGCAGATTTTATTCTATAATAAGTATGGAAATATGATACTAAATGTGCAACATTAGTGACCAATCACACCCCCATACCTATCTTTTGCTCGTCCTCGAGCAAAACAACTAAACTATACTGAGGATTATTAGACCACTTTCGCAGGTCACGCGATTGCACTGAGCATGTGCAACAAGCCGTTAAATCTCTAGGTTTCCCCTAGAGGACGAGTTTTGTCTCGTAAGGGTTTTCAGTGGATTACACCCACAAAATCCATAAAGAAAGAGAAATAAAGAGTTAGTATTTTTTCGAAAAGCATTTTGAAGGAGAAAAATATTTGAAATATAATTGTAAGATTTAAGTAATCTATAAGTTATAGGAAAACTGAATTTTTCATTCCTAAACTTAGTCTCTATTCAAAAATTTGTTATCAATCAAAGTAAGAGTCAAATTGTACTTCTCATTTAGTCTATTACTTTACCCTAAGTCATATGCACCTTGTGACTGTGAAAATTTTGACTAAGGGTTCATTAACTCTAACTCTTATGCCTTATTTATTTTTATATATATATTTTTGATTTTATTCCTTAGTTCTATTAGGCTTTCTAATCTGCCCATGTAACGAGCCTTTAATCGATGACTCCCCAAACCAAACGGTCTTAGGGCACCGGGTGAGAAAACACCCCAAGGACTTAAGGACTCGAGCAAATAAGGCCACAAAACTAAGGATTTTATTATATGGACCCCTTTTAGGCGTGAATACTTATGCTTTATTAGGCACAAATACCCAGCTTTATATGGCCACACCCTGTTGGTGGGTCTTCCCGGCATCTCGTTCTGTCTTATCTTGGGTTGGATTTGCAATTTAGGTCCGAGATTTTGAAAGAAATGGCCGTTGATCTTTGCTTCAACCGATCGATTCTGAGAGGATTCTTCTCAACCGTTTTCAACCTCTTGATTTTGCCCTGATTCACTGAGTTTCGAATTAATTCTGATTTAATTCAGAATTTTTGGTGGGCTTTTGGGCTTCATTTCTCTTCATCTCCTTAAGGAATGGGCCTGCAATAAAATTAAACATTTAATTAGGACAATGCAGATTTTATTCTATAATAAGTATGGAAATATGATAATACTAATGTGCAACATTAGTGACCAATCACACCCCCATACCTATCTTTTGCTCGTCCTCGAGCAAAACAACTAAACTATACTGAGGAT
>JAVJIF010024804.1:0-52004 GCA_038442645.1 Agave tequilana | reverse complement strand
GGAATCTAGTGAGTATGAATCCGAACAATGTGCTACATGGTCCAAGGGAAGGACTCCCTTGAGGTACTTTCGACACTCAACTAAATAGTGCTAGCTCTTCATTTGATGATCTTGATAGTATGGATGCCGATGCATTAAATAAGAGTTCTATTGTTTGTGAGAACCTCCTTGAAAAATATAAAGTTTTGAAAAAAAAAAACTTGTAAGTTAACAAAAAAAATAAAGATTTGTTTTAAAACTTGAATTGGCTTTACAAGAGAAGGTTGAGATTTCAAATGAGTGTGACTCTTTGAAAACCAACTTGAACTTGTTTTAAATGAAAACAAGATTTTGAAAAATAAAATGATTGCAATGAGGTTTTAAAGAAAAATGAAGCTTTGTCTTCAAAACCTTACTTTGTTGTAAAAGAAATGTTTTTTTGAAAAACAGATTATTTGGTTTCAAAAAATTTAGAAGTTTGCTTAAATGAAATAAATCTTTGAAAATGATTTAGACACACACGTTTGCCATGCTAGTATAGCTTCTTCATCTAACTTACCTATTGCATGCACCTCTTCTCTAGGATTGATAATGATATTTGTTTGTTAAAGAAGAGTGTGGATTGTTTGGGCTTCACTTTGAGCCATTGTGCTTTGAACCACTCACAGTTGGAATCTATGTTTCGAAAGAAACAAGTTCCTCTTATGCATGCACACAAACCACGCATAGACATGCTTCCATGTTCACTCCCATAACACGATGTATGCTCATGTGTACACTTGTACACATTGTGGACGTAGGGCCACCTTGCTAAGTTTTGTTATGATCATATGCATGATTCAAATTTAGCAACTAAATTTGTTTGGGTTAAAAAAGGAGCTAACCATTATGATCGTATACATGATTCAAATTTAGCAACTAAATTTGTTTGGGTTAGAAAAGGAGCTAACCCCCATGGACCTAAAAGAATATGGGTACCAAAGACCACTCCTATTGTATTTGATGTAGGTGTGGGCTCTCACATGACGTGAGAGTAATGGTGCCTTGAGGTGGATGCGTTCCGAGCTTAAAGAGGACAATTTGGATGTATCACTTTCAAGGGGAGTTTTGGTGGGAAGATCACCTTGTTTTGAAGACATGGAGAGTTGCCATCATGGTTTTGATAACTATCTCTTACTCCTTATTTATGTTTGCATGCTTTTAGATCATTCATTTATAGCATGTCTTATTTTAATATTCATTATGCCATATGTCATGTTTATTAGTCCTACGACATGCATGATTAGTATTTGAGACACCCATGTTTAATATGGACTTATATCTTTGTGTTCTCACATTTGTTTTAACTAATGTGTATGTCCTAGCTCTAATGCATGTTCATTTACATAATGATTATATGAGGTTTTATTTTGATTTCTATGCTTTATATTTTGATTACATGTTTAGATGTTAGTTTTCATTAAAACTTGGATATATACTTGTACAACTAGTGAGCTACAAATAGATTACTATGTGTTTGTGCTTGAATACTCATTTGTACCCATTAGATGTACTAGTATAGCTTAGTTTTGATGATTCATGCATTTGACTTGTATTCTCAATTTTGGAACATGTTTTCATGTTTATGTTTAACTTCATGTATATGTCTATTTTGTCCAAATTAATAGCTATACATATACATCCTTGAGCCACTTGCCTTCATGCATATATTTTTGTGGACTCATTTATATTTAGATATGTATGTATATTTTAGTTTGTACATGACATACATATACCTTGAAGGATTCTAATTTTGATGATTTTCATGTTTTTAAGGAATTTCATATTGAGCTTAATTGCCTATTTTCATGACTATGTCTTTCACACAAAACTTGTACACTCACATTATTTGATGTTTTCTCATGATTTTATTTTCATGAGTCATATATGAGCTTTATATCTTTTGAGTTCAACTGTTGAGTGATTTTCATGTTTCATGAAAATTATTTTTATTTTATTCCTTGCTTGAAGGATTTCGTACTAGTTTACAAATTTTTCATATAACTAGTTCGTATTCTTCATTATGGTAGAGTTTTTCAAACATACTATATTTTCAAACTTATTTTTGAAAACCCCTACCCATTTAAGGGTGGTTGGTTGGGCGACCATGTCTTGTATGCTTATTATTGAAAATCTTTTTAAACATGTGTATGAAATGGGTGGTAGGAAATATGAGTTATACACTTAATCTTATTATGTTTTCAATTGGTATCATTAAATTTTTTCAATTGGTATCACTATTGACATTCTTTTTTTATACTCATATATGTTTTTATATATGTATGCTTTCATTTCAAATAGTATCAACTTCGATTGGTATTTAATTTTTCATACATATATATCTATTTTATTTGTGCTTACTATATCTCTATATCTTTGAGCACAAATTCTAGTTATGCTAAGCTTATTTTCTTAAATGGCTATTATATTTCAATTGATTAATTTTCAATTGGTATCTTATATAAGCTTATGCATCATTTTATTTGGTATTTCATAAAGGAGGAGAAAATCGTATTTCATTTTTTAATTGGTTTTGTTTACCTTTAGTATTTTACTCCCACACTTTATGTTGAAAAATGATTGAAAAATAATATTGATTATTTTTGGTATCATATGCTCCTAATGAAAAATTACTTTCTATTAGTACTAATCTTTACTATTAATATCAAGATTACATATATGTTTACATCATTCTATTGATATCAAAATTTTTGATTAATTTCTTCAACATGTTTTAATTACTTACAATTGGTAAATTATAGACATGTTTATTTAAATTAAAAATATTTGTTTTATGTACTTTCAATTGGTATGTTTTATTTATTTTCAATTGATATCATGATGCACTAAATTGATATATTTTTTTTCAATTAGTATCATAATATTTTGATTTGATTTCACCCCTTATTGATATTTTTTTTGTTTAAGACAGGGGAAGAACATTGTTTTATTGTTTTCTTTGACCCCTTTGTTGATGATTGACAAAAAGGGAGAGAAGTATTTAAGTTTATATGCATGTTTTTATTGTTTATTTGTAAGTTTATACCAAAGTTTGTTTCATATTGGTATCAAGAAAGTTTGTTTGATGTTTTAATGTTTTGTTAATATTGGTATCAAGAGAACATATTTTGTTGTTTTATTTTATTGGTATCAAGTACTTTTGTTAAAATTTTTATTGTTGGTATCAAGAGCTTTTATTGATTATCTTTCAATTGGTATCAAGAGTTTTTATTGATTGGTATCAAAGATTTTATTGCTTTTATTGATAAAATTTTTCAAATTGAAATTTTTATTGGTATCAAGAGCAATTATTTAAGAACATGTTTATTTCAAAAAGGAAAAAGAATTTATTTTAAAAGTTTGGTATCAAGAGCATGTTCATTTCATTGTTTTATGCATGTTGATGCATCTTCATGTTTAGTATTCATTGCATATATTTATTGTTTATTGCTATGCATGAGTTAAGGGGAGCATCTTTGAAGCTTAACTTTAATCTATGCATATATAACTCCATGAGTTTTGTCATCATCAAAAATGGGGAGATTGTTGGCCTAGAGGCCTTCCACTCTAGTTTTGATGATGATTAACTCATGTAGTTATAGTTTTACTAATAATCTTGTGATGTTTAGTTTCAGATACTTAACCAAGATATTAGTAGGTGATTAGCTTCAACAAAGGTGTTTTGAGCTTTCACATGGTGATTCAAGAGGCCGAGTGTCAAGTTCATACCGAGCACTCGTTTGGAGTCAAGCTCGGTGGATCACATTTGGATTGAGTCGACTTGAAGACGGCGCTTTACAAGAAGACTTCGGTACATTATTTAGTTTATAGTTTAGATCCACTGTTAAAAATTAGATAGTGTGATATGCTCAAGTTTCACACACACACAGATTTCATGTTTTGGTTTTCGGTTTTTAGTTAACCGATCTTTGTTTTCATGAATAGATAGAATCAAAACAAGTTTACATGGTTTAATGTATATCAGATTTGTTCTATATACATGTATGTTTCATATTCTTAGAAAAGCTTTTTTGATAACCTATTCATGTATTTGGAGTTTTGGTATTTTAAGCAAAATTTATTTTTGAATTTAATGACAAAAATATTGATATATATCTTTATATGTATATTGGATTATATCCATATACTATATGCCTTAAAGTTATTTCAATATCATGTTTTTGTATTTGGATGAGTTTTGGACAAAACGATTTTTCAATTCAAAAATCTAAGTTTTGGAAAATACAGTTTTTGTTTTTCGGTAAAATTTCTAAGTTACAAAAATAGTTCAAAATGTTTATAACATGGTTTGATTTTACTCAAACATGTTTGTATATCAAAGTATTATACTGAAACTATTTTTGTGAATTTTTAGAGATTTTATGGGATTTATTTGATAATTAAAAACCCAGTTTTCAAGTTTTGAATTTAGCCCTGTTAGGCTCTGGCGGTCGACCGGGCCGGTCGACCGGAGCCAGAGTCGATCGACCGGACCGATCGACCGACGTGCACAAGGACGTGCACGCAGGCCAGCCCCTTGGGCCGATCGATCGCTCGGTCGACCGGCTGAAGTCAACCCACTCTCGGGTTGGCCTGGTCGACCGGGCGGTCGACCGGCCAGAGAGCCGTTGCTCTCTGGTTCTAGGCACGGTTGACCCGGCAGTCGACCGGCAGGCTCAACGGTCAAATTTTTAACTGTTGGCCGGTCGACCGGAAGGTCAAAACAGACCTTTCCTGCTGCCAACGGGCGGATTCTGATTGGGCCTATATATACCCCATTCAAGAGTTGGTTTTCAACAAGTTTTTTTGAGAGAAATATTCCAGATCTTTTCAAGTGTTTTAAGAGCAAGTTTTTCAAAAGAGTTTTGGGTTTAAAAGATCAATCTTCATTTGTTTTTTAAAGTGTTTTTAATTCAAAGAAAATAGTCTTTTGGGAATTTGTTTTTAGTCTAAAAATTCTATATCTATTTGGAGATTTTCCCAAGTGATTTTCTTTGTTCAAAACACTTTGTTTTCTCACACTTGAGCTTATCATTCTACCCTCTCTATAGGATCTTTGTTTTGTGAGAAAGAAATTAGTTTGTGATCTTTTGATCACCAAGTTGTAAACCCTCCTACTTTGTGTTATCCCTCTTGTGTAGAGGTTGATTTTTGGAGTGGTGGCTTTGTGCCTTATCCCTCTAGTGAGAGGTTGATTTGTTGTTTGGCTTTGTGCCTATCTCTCATTTGTGAGGTTGATTTGTGGTGGTTTTGTGCCTAGCCTCTAAGTGTAGAGGTTGTGTTTGTAATTGAGAGAGGAGTTGTGTACTCCCAGTTGTATTGCCCCAAATCCTCAGTGGAGGTTCCCTGTGTGGGAAATCTTGTGTGGACAAGTTAGTGAAAATCCTTCTGTGTGAAGGCGGGGACGTAGAGCTGGGTGCTCGAACCTCGAAACACTCGGTGTTTGCGTTTGATCCATTGACTCTAACTCTCTCTATTACTTTGTGCCTTGCATTATTCATATTGTCATATCATACTTATATGCTTGGTTGTGATTGTTTGTGTGCCTCACTTGTGTCTAACCACGAGAGCTTCATATAGCACCTCAACTCTTATTCAGAGGAATCAAGAGGAGTTAGTTCAGAGCCCTTCAGTAGGAATTCGGCTACACTCGTTGGTTACATTAAGTGTGTTGCAATTAAGTTTTAATTTCCGCATTATTGTTCATTAGTTTATCCGTGCACCTATTCATCCTCCCTGTAAGTGTACTTACAAGTGGTCCAATTCAACTATCTTGAAGGTCAATCAAGCAATTTTACAGGAATCAGGTCTTGGATTCAAAATTGGGTTAACTATACGTTCACAAAATCCAAATCCTATATTATAATAATAACAAAAGTGATACTAAATGAAAAATAAATATGGAGAAAATAGAAATAATATGTGAGAAAAATCGGGACACGCATCCATGCACGTATTCTGGGAACAGGGTATTACATTCGACCCTCCTCGTAAAAATTACTTCCTCGCAATTTCGATAAGGAAGGTGATGTACTCGAAAAGGGTCAAAGTAACAATCACAGCAATATAAAATGGTAATTGATCAGAAAAATCTATCGTTATCGTAGGATGAAATAGAGAGAACCAGAAAGGATTACCTATTCAGAATACAAAAAGTGGAGATACCATGTAACCAAGAAGTAGAAAGATGGAAGGATTTCAAGAGTCAAAGGAAGAATTATCTGAAAAGAATAGATAACTCTGTACTTGTGGTTGGAATGCATAGGCCTGATTCATACACCAGCTGCAAATTAATATCACATTAATCTACCATCTGATTGTACTGAAAGTGGGAGAGCTTAAGCTAAGCTCTGATACTAACATGTAACGCTCTGCCTCACTAGGTACGAAAATGTTACTACAACATACATACGTAGGACGGAAATTCTCTCACATTTATATGCTATGCATATCAATACAGTTAGAAATCATGGTACGAAAGCACGACGCTAATATATATTCCAACTATAATGTACAAGTACATTGTTATCCCGGTGTGTGATCCAATATTACAAGAATGTTACATCACCAAGGGGTGCAAAAGTATGAATTGCAGGAAGATATACAAGTATGAATAGTACAAAGGGCTTAAAACTACAACACAGAACCTCGACAGTCGAGTATGAGCGATTAGAAGAAAAGGCTATGGACAATCAACTGCTAAATCACGTTTTCGATGTGCACTCTAATTAGCAGCAAGTAGTTCACCATGGTCCAAGCCCCGGACATACAGGTCTAGGAATTGTCAGAAAAGCAACCCAGCAAGTACGTGAAATGAAGTCAAGTGGCATGCACAGGAAACATACGTGTACAAAAATATCAGTGGATTGTGTATTCAAGTCATTCAGGTAGGCAGTGAACAATAAAACAATAAATAGAATCGAGACTAGTACAGAAGTGTTGATTGTACATGTTTATTGCATGTTTATTACTAAACTCTTGCATCCATTTTATAATAAATCCTACCAATCACCTATTCTTATTGTTTAATTTGTGTAGGTGATTATCAATTGAGGAAGAGAAGATATACCAATAAATGCCAGTTAAATCGGATTCATATGAATCAATTTAGTTAGCTTGAAGATCAATAAGAATATCACCAAATCTAGAGCTCGAATGAAGAAACAAAGTGGATAATATATGAAAACATAAGAATCAAAGCACGTGCCCCCAGCATCTGGCCATTTGCCCAGATCTTTATCGCGGATTCGTGGCCCAAGCCGCGGATCCACAGCAATCTAGTGGAATCAGGGGGAACATTTGCTCCCTATCTTCAGACGCTCTCTCCGATTTTTTTTTTGGCTTTGAATATTGTAATTTTCGGAGAAGAAAAGGATAAAGATTAGAATTAAGTTTTTTCCTATATTCTTAGGATTATGATCTTTGTTAGCTACTTATAAGTATTGTAATTTTCATTTATTATTTTCATTCTAGCTTAGTCCAGCTACAAGTGAGAGAGAGAAAGAGTGTTGTAATCGAAGATTGTGTTGGAACTTTGATTTTGATGATAACATTTGTGATGCAGATGCATTGGAGCTCTATCTCAAAAGCTAATACTGAGTTCTAATTGCTCAAGACTACTCAAGGATATTGGCTATTTTTGTGTATTTTTTATAGAATATTAAAAGCCTTGATCGCACACACAATATAGTCTTGTAGTCGACTTATACCCAAGTCTAGTCGACTAATATATCCTCTAGTCGACTTACTCCTTTATGTAGTCGACTAGGTCTTTCTACAGATACATATCAACTTTCTGTTTCTTTACTGTTAGCAGTATTAGTTGATTTACTCACACTGCTAGTCGACTAATTCAAGTTGTAGTCGACTAACCCTTTCTGCTAATCGACTAATTATAGTTTTCAGAAACTTATCATCTGTATCAGTATTGATGTAGTCGACTTGACTGCTTGACTAGTCGACTAACCCTGGCAAAATGTCATACCCTAGTTAACTACCCTCCATACCCTAGTCGACTAATAACAGTTTATGACTGTTAAACATTTATTGATTTCTGGTGTTTTATCCAACGTTCTGATATTCAAATTTGAGTTGATAACTTTTCTAACTGACCTTATATTTCACCTATAAATAGGGATATTGTCATAAGATGTTTACACCAATTCAAAATCATAGTTTTATGTCCAAACTCTGTTGAAAAATTCTATTTTTCAGAAAACTAGTGTCCACTTTTATTTCTTCACACAATTCCAATTCCTTTGTGAAGAATTCTGTGAGTCCGCCTATAGGAGACCTTGTTCACGATTACATACAAGTTTCAAGGCTTATAAGAATCATTGTAATTATTCAAAGAGAAGAAGTTGTACATGAGTATCTTCTTGGTGTAGAGAAGAGGTGTACAAGTGTTGTTGTCTTCGTAGTGTAGAGAAGAGTTGTACAAATTTGACAAATGTTGTTTTGTCAAGTTGTATACAAGGAGTTGATTTTGGGTGTACAAAATCAGGATAAGAAAAATCTCAAGCGGGTTGCTTGGGGACTGGACGTAGGTCACGAGGACCGAACCAGGATAAAATCTCTCGTATCTGTGTTTGCATTTTTCTAAGATTTATTTCCTTTCTTGCAAGTAATTTATTAAACGTTATTCATTTTTGTTTTAGTGTTTGTATTGACATTGTTTTTAGATCCTACATTTGGTATCAGAGCCCTACATACCCATTCAACACCATACATATAAAGATGGCCACGGAGTTTCCTTCATCACAATTCAAGAAGAACATTCTACACAACGTCCGCCATTGTTTGATAGATCAAACTACAACTACTGAAAGTGTAGGATGAAGATTTACTTGCAATCACTCAACTATGAATTATGGAACATAGTAGAAGCACCATGCACCAAACCGACCACCAATTATAATGTGTGGAGTGAAGAACAAAAGAAGTGTGCAAACCTTGATGCCCAAATAATGAATGCGCTTTTTTTTGCCTTGAATAAAGAAGAATTCAATCACGTGTCAACGACCAGATCTGTAAATTAAATATGACAGATTCTATAAGTAACTCATGAAGGTACTAATAAAGTTAAAGAATCTAAAATTTCTATTCTTGTTCACAAGTTTGAACTCTTCAACATGAAGGAGAATAAAACTATAGTAGAAATGGTTACAGAGTTCACCGATATTACAAATTTCTTAGCATCCTTTGGAAAGGAATACACACAAGCTGAATAAGTCAGAAAGATTCTTCGTGCACTCAAATCAGATTGGGAAAAGAAAATCACTACAATAGAAGAAGCAAATGATATCTCAACTATGTCATTAGAAAACCTTATTAGTAATTTAATGGCATATGAAGTACAACTTGAAGAGCAAAAAAGGATGAACAACAACCTCTATCCAAGAAGAAAGTACTTGCCTTCCATACATCCTCAGATATGGACAATTCAGATGATGATGAAGAGGAGATGGCAATACTCTCAAGAAAACCAGAATGTTCTTGAAGTAAGGTATGTTTAATCCTACATGTTTTAATTGTAATAAAACAGGTCATATGAAGAAGGATTGTCCATTGCTAAAAAACAAAGAGAAATCCAAGTTCAAAAAGTTCAAAAAGAAGAAAGATTATCAGGCATCATGGGAGAATAGTGATTCATCTTCCTCAAATGAAGAAGAAGCCGCAAAACATGCCAATATCTGTTTTATGACTCAAGAAGAAGATGAGGTACAATATACTAAATTGTTAGATGCATTTCATGAGTTATATGATGATCTTAAGAATAAAAAGGTTAAAATAAAATTTATCAAAGGAAAATGATAGACTCAACAAAGAAAATTCATTTTATGTTTCTCAAATTTCTTCTGTAAATTCTCAAAAGATGACTTTAAAAAGTTATATCATCATTGAAAAAGGATAATGAGAATTTTTTAAAAAAGAATGCTTTACTTCAAAAAGAAACTATTTATTTAAATTCTAGAATTTCTATTTTTGATAAAGAAATGTCAAGTTTCAAAATTAATTATGAAGAAATTTTGAAAAATGTAACAAAATTTAATAAGAGAAAAGAAAATTTAAATGATTTATTATCTTATCAAAAGATTTCAAATAATCATTTTAGTTTTGGATTTTCAAAAAATAAGTTTGAAAAATCTATACATGTTGGTCTTGGATTTTTAAATCATAAATCTACAC
Source organism: Agave tequilana (assembly GCA_038442645.1). Classification (NCBI taxonomy): domain Eukaryota; kingdom Viridiplantae; phylum Streptophyta; class Magnoliopsida; order Asparagales; family Asparagaceae; genus Agave; species Agave tequilana. The sequence continues at coordinate 41,798 of JAVJIF010024804.1, read as the reverse complement.
ACGTTTATGAAAAGAATCTTAATCCATATAATTCTTTTGTGAAAAGAAATACTATTTCAAAAAGAATTAAGAACAAATATATATGGATTCCTAAAAATTTAAGTATTGTGGATAAAAATGCTTATATTGCATCATATATACATCATGTATGTAATTCTTGTGATTATGTTTATACTAAAAAATGAAAACCAAATTCAAATTTGGTTTGGGTTCCAAAAGGTTAATATTTTGATCATGTTATGATGGGTACCATTCAAAATGTTTATCTTATAGGTAACTTATAAAAAAAAGTATGATATTTTGGTAGAAATTATTTCAAACACTTGATAATGCAAAATATAATGTACCATATATATATATATTTTTATATTATGATATATTTTTGCAGGGAGAGAACACTTGTTATCTATATTTATTATAACCTATTCTATGCAGGGGGAGAACAATTTTTTTTGTTATAACATGTTCTCTGCAGGGGGAGTTTCGTGCACACAACTTGTCATCATAAAAAAAGGGGAGAATGTTGGAACTTTGATTTTGATGATAACATTTGTGATGCAGATGCAATGGAGCTCTATCTCAAAAGCTAACACTGAGTCCTAATTGCTTAAGACTACTCAAGGATATTGGTTATTTTTGTATATTTTTTATAGAATGTTAAAAGCCTTGATCACACACACAATATAGTCTTGTAGTCGATTTATACCCAAGTCTAGTCGACTAATATAACCTCTTGTCGACTTACTCCATTATATAGTTGACTAAGTCTTTCTATATACATATCAACTTTCTGTTTCTTTACTATTAGCAGTATTAGTCGACTTACCCACACTGCTAGTCGACTAATTCAAGTCGTAGTCGACTAACCCTTTCTGATGGTCGACTATTATAATTTTCAGAAACTTATCATCTGTATTAGTCTTGTTGTAGTCGACTTGATTGCTTGACTAGTCGACTAACCCACGCAAAATGTCATATCCTAGTCGACTACCCTCCATACCCTAGTCGACTAATAACAATTTCTCACTGTTAAACAATTATTGATTTTTTGGTGTTTTATCTAACGTTCTAATATTCAAATTTGAGTTAATAACTTTCCTAACTGATCATAGATTTCACCTATAAATTGTTGGCCTAGAGGCCCTTCACTCTAATTTTGATGATTATTAACTCATGTAGTTATAGTTTACTAATAATCTTGTGATATTTAGTTTTAGATATTTGATCAAGATATTAGTAGGTGATTAGCTTCAACAAAGGTGTTTTTGGAGCTTTCACATGATGATTCAAGAGCTTGAGCGTCAAGTTCACATCTAGCACTCGGTTGGAGTCAAGCTCAGTGGATCAGGTTTGGATCGAGTCGACTTGGAGAAGGAGTTCTAAAAGAAGACATTGTTTGTTTAGTTTAGTTATGTTTAGATCTTGTGTAAAGATTAGAAAGTGTTGATATGCTCAAGTTCACAATACACACACAAGTTTAAAGTTTCATGTTTTAGTTTTTCAGTTTAACCGATCTTGGTTTTCATGTCAAAAACATAGATATAATATCTTTCATGTATATTGGATTCTATCCATATAAATATGCTTAAAAGTTATTTAAATATCATATTTTTGTATTTACATGTGTTTTGGGGAAAACAGTTTTCTATTTCAAAAATCTAAGTTTTGAAAAATACAGTTTTTGGTTTAAGGCAAATTTTCTATCTCACAAAAATAGTTCAAATTCTTTGAAATATGTATTGAATTTTTGTCACACGTATTTGTATTTCAAAGATCTAATAAGAACTGATTTTTGTGAAATTTATATGATTTTATGAGATTTAATAGAAGATAAAAATCTAAGTTTTTAAATCCTAAAAAGACTGTACTGGCTGTCTGCCCGGTAGACCGGGCCGGTCGACCGAGGCAGAAGTCGGTCGTTCGGTCCGGTCGACCGACGTGCACAGGACGTGCACGCAGCCATGGCTGGTGGGCCGGTCGACCGGGCGGTCGACTGTCCAGAGAGCTCTGCTCTCTGGAAATGGCCCTGATCGACCGGCCGGTGAACCGGCAGAGAGCTGCTGCTCTCTGTATCCAGTCCCGGTCGACCAAGCGGTCGACCGGAGGTACAACGGTCAGAAATCTGACCGTTGTGCCGGTCGACCGGGCGGTCGACCGGAAGGGCAAAACTGCCCTTTCTAGCTGCCAACGGGCAGACTTGTTTTGGGGCTATATATACCCTATTCCTTGGCTGTTTTAAACAAGAATTTCAAGCATAAAATTTCTCACCTTTACAAGTATTTTACAGCAAGTTTTTAAAAGAGTTTTGGGCTTAAAGATTTGATCTTTATTTTGTTTAAACGGGTTGGAAAAATGAAGAAAAGGAGAAGTCTTTGGGATTGATTTTTGATCTTTATTTTTATATATCTATTCTAGAAGTTTTCCCAAGAGTTTTTCTATGAATTTTGATTTTCAAACTCTTTGTTTTCTCATACTTGAGCCTATCTATCTATCCTATCTATTAGGATCTATTTTGTGGGAAATTGATTTGTGGTTGAGAGAGACCACCAAGTGTTGTAACCCTCCTTACTTTGTGACATCCGTTCAGTGAGAGGTGATTGTGTTGATATCCCTCTAGTGAGAGGTGATTGTGGAGGTTGTGTTGGAATCCCTCAAGTGTGAGGTAATTGTTGTTGGTGTTAGCTTTGAGCCTAATCCCTCTAGTGAGAGGTTGATTGTTGTATTGGCTAAGTGCCTAACCCTCTAAGTGTAGAGGTGTTTTGTGTTTGTGCCTTGCCTCTAGAGAGGTTGTATTTTGTTGGAGATAGGAGTTGTGTACTCTCAAATTCTATTTTCCCAAAATCCTCAGTAGAGTGTGGGAAGTCCTGTGTAGACGAGTTAGTGGAAATCCTTCTGTGTGAAGGCGGGGACGTAGAGCTGTGTGCTCGAACCTCGAAACATATCCTTGTGTTTGCGTTTGATCCACTTTCTCTAACTCTCTCTTACATTGTGCGTTGTTCATCTTGTTCATATCATTTATATGCTTGATTTGATTGTGTGCCCATACTTGTGTTAAACCAAGAGACCTTCACATAGCACCTCAACTTTTATTCAGAGGAATCAAGAGGAGTTAGTCTAGAGCCCTTCACCGGGATTCGATTACACTCTTTGGTTACACTAAGTGTGTTGCAATTAGTTTTTAAATTCCGCATTATTTGTCATAGATTAGCCTTACACCTATTCACCTCCCCTCTAGGTATACTTTTAATTGGTATCAGAGCTTACGCTCCTGATATTAGGTTTAACCACCTAGGAGTGAGATCTTGGTTCGCTAATCTATCATTTGTATTTGCACACATATTGTTTGCACTCATGGATATCCCTCTCATGTTTGATATCTCTAAAATTGATATATGAAAGGTTATGATGAGTTGGTATTTAATAGCCATAGGTTGGAAAGTTTACCTTGCCATTACCAAGGAATCTTACCATAGTGATAGCAAGCATTTAGAGGCCAATGCACTAGCCCTAGAGGCACTTAGAAAATAACTTAGTAAAGAATATTTAAATATGATTTCTCATTGTGATTTCGCAGTGTGGAACATTTTGACATCTCCCGAGGTACAAACGCAAATCAATAACGAGGAGAAATCTAGTGGAAAAGAGTCCGACCAACGTTGCTTCATGGTCCAAAGGAATGACTCCCTTGAGGTACACTCAGACACTCAATTAGATGATAGTTCTTCTTGTGATGAATATATTGATGCCGATGCATTAAATGAAGAACTTTCTGTTGTATGTGAAAAATTACTTGAAAAATATAAAGTTTTGAAAAAGAAACATTTTTGCATTAAAATAAAGAAAATGAGGATTTAATTTCAAAATTTGATGTGTCTTTGCAAGAGAAAGTTGAGATTTTTAATGAAAGGAACTCATTGAAATCCCAACATGAACTTGCTCTAAATGAAAACAAAATTTTGAAAAATGAAAATGATTGCAATGATGTTTTGAAGAAAAATGAGGTTTTATCTTCAAAACTTAATTTTGTTATAAAAGAAAATGATTTTTTGAAAAACAAAATTATTTCTATTTCAATGGATTTGGATTTGTTTTCAAAGAAAATACTACTTTGCAAAATGATATTGATACACATGTTTGCCATGCTAGTGTAGCTTCATCATCTAGCATATCTATTGCATGCTCTACTTCTTCTTCCATTATTAAAAATGATATTTGTGTTTTGAAGAAAAGTGTTGATTGTTTGGGCTCCACTTTGAGCCAATGTGCCATGAAACACACACGGTTGGAATCCATGTTTCGAAAGAAATAAATTCCAAATATGCATGCACACAAACTACGGCATACACACGCTTCCCACGTTCATACACACAACACAATGTATGCTCATGTGTACACTTGTGCACATTGTGGACGTAAGGGCCACCTTGCAAGATTTTGTTATGATAGGATACATAATGTAAATTTTGCAAATAAATATGTTTGGGTTAGGAAAGGTGCTAACCCCCATGAACCCAAAAAAGTATGGGTACCAAAAGTCACTCCTATTTTTTTATGTAGGTGTGGACTTTCACTTGACGTGACAGTGATGGTGCCTTGAGGTGGATGCGTTTCGAGCTTAATGGTGACTATTTTGGATGCATCAATTTTAAGGGAAGTTTGGTGGGAGGACCACCATGGTTTGGAGGCCTAGAGATTTGCCCTCATGGTTTTGATAACGACTCTATCTCCCATTTAGATTACATGCTTTCATACTATTGATTTTTAGCATGTTTTGATTATTATGATTAAATGCCATGATAATTACACTTGTGATATACATGATTAGTATTTGAGATACACCCATGTTTAATATGGACTTATATTTTTGTGTTCTCACTTTAGTTTAGCTATGATGCATATCCTAGTCTAATACATGTGTATTTATATAGTGATCATGTTGGCTTATGTTTTTCATTTTGCACTTCATGTTTTGATTACATGTTTAGATGTAATTTTTTATTAAAAGTTGTGCATATGCTTGTACAACTATTGAGCCACAAATAGATTATTATATGTTTGTACCTAAATGCTCATTTGTACCCATTAGATATACTAGTATAGCCTAGTTTTGATGATTCATGCATTTTGACTTGTATTCCCTATTTTTGGACATGTTTCTCATGATGATATGTATTTAGCTTCATGTATATGGTAATTTTGTTAAAACTATTGGAAATACATGTATAACCTTGAGTCATTTGCGTTTCATGCAAAATTCCTTTATGGACTCAATTGTATTTGGATATGTATGTATACTTCTAGTTTAGACTAAACATACATATACCTTGAAGTTGGCATTGTCTTAATGAAAATTAAACTTTCACGTTTTTCATGTATGTAAAAGAATTTCATATTGAGCTTAATTACCTTATTCAATGATTTTGTTGATTACATGACTTTGTATACTCACATTATTTGATGTTTACTCATGATTTGTTTTTCATGAGACTATATGAGCTTTATTGCTATTTGAGTGTTGATGATTGTGTGATTTTCATGTTTTCAGGATATGTTATTGTTTTATTCCTTACTTGAAGGATTTCGTACTAGTTTTCAAGTTTTTCATAAAACTAGTTGCGTATTCTTCATTTTGGAAGAGTTTTCAATTATGCTAAAATTATTTTCAAACTTATTTTTGAAAACCCATACCCATCTAAAGGGTGTTTGGATGGGAGATCATGCCTTATATGCTCTATTGAAAATTATTTTAACATGTGCATGATAGGGTGGTCATTATGAGTTATACACTTGATTCTCATTGTGTTTTCAATTGGTATCACAATTGATATTTTTTTGTATACTCATATTTGTTTCTATATATGTATGCTTTAACTTCAAATAATATCAATTTTGATTGGTATTTAATTTTTCATATATATATATGAGTTTTGATTGTGCTTACTATATCTCTATATCTTTGAGCACAAATTTTGTTATGCTAAACTTGATTCAGTCCTTCATGACAATTATTTTTCAATTGGTATATTACACAAGCTTATGCATCATTTTCATTAGTATTTCATAAAGGGTAAGAAAATTCATGTTTTACCTTTCAATCGGTTTTGTTTACAGTTGGTATCTTACTCCACTCTTTATGTTAAAAAATGATTCTTAGTTTTCATTTGGTTTCCTATGCTCCTAATAAAAATTATTTTCTATTGGTATATATTTCATTTTCAATATTGGTATCAAGAATATTAAATTGATATTATTCTCTATTTGGTATCTCTATTGCAAAATGATTTTTAGTGTTTAATCAAAAAGATTGGTTTATGTTTTTTAATTGGTATCAAAAGTGTAAAATATTTTCAGTTGGTACTAATTTTTACATTTGGTATCAAGATTTCCGATATATTTATATCTTTCAATTGGTATCTTTCAATTGATATCAAAATTTTTGTTGGTTTCTTCAAAATGTTTTGTTTATTTTCAATTGGTATCATAAGGTATTATGATATTTCGATGTATACCTTCATACTAAATTGATATATTTTTAAATTTCTATCATAATGTTTTGATTTGTATTGCTTATATGCAAGAGAAGCTTAATATCTTCTCTATATATAGATTCATGTTGAGTGTATCTCATATCGAGGAGTTTGACCGCTCTTCTTTATGTCTTACACGTGTGTAGCAGGAGCTTCATATCTCCTTTATACATTACATATTATGCTTTATGTGGTTAGGATTTAGTCATCTCTTTTTATATAAATGCATGTATGCAGGGGGAGTTAACTTCACGTCTCTCCTCTTCATGAATGTATATAGCACATGCACCTTTATTGTTTTGGTTTATGCAAAAAGGGAGAAAAATATTATTTATGTCCTTTATTGTTTGTACCCCTTTGTTGATGAATTGACAAAAAGGGGGAGAGATATTTTGGAGTTTTATATGCGTATGTGTTTAAATTTGTTATCTTTTACCGTTGATATCAAGAGCATCTTTTATTGTTTTGTTGGTCTCACGAGCTTTTGTTGGTATTAAGAGCAACATTTTTTTTAGAACATGTTTATTTTAAAATTGGTATCAAGAGCATGTTTATTTCATTGGTATCAAAATATCATGTTTATGCATATTTATATTGAGCATTCATGACATATCATTATTGTTTATTGCTATGCATGAGTTAAGGGGAAGCTACAATGAAGCTTAACTTTAATCCATGCATATATAACTCTATGAGTTTTGTTATCATCAAAAAGGGGGAGATTGTTGGCTCAGAGGCCCTTCACTCTAGTTTTGATGATGATTAACTCATGTAGTTATAGTTTACTAATAATCATGTGATATTTAGTTTCAGATATTTGATCAAGATATTAGTAGGTGAAAAGCTTCAACAAAGGTGTTTTTGGAACTTTCACAGAGCTTTCACATGATGATTTAAGAGCTCGAGCGTCAAGTTCACATCTAGCACTCGGTTGGAGTCAAGTTCGGTGGATCACGTTTGGATCGAGTCGACTTGGAGACGGAGTTCTACAAGAAGACATCGATTTGTTTAGTTTAGTTATGTTTAGATCTTGTGTAAAAATTAGATAGTGTTGATATGCTCAAGTTCACAATACACAAACAAGTTTAAAGTTTCATGTTTTGATTTTTCAGTTTAACTGATCTTGGTTTTCATGTCAAAAACATCGATATAATATCTTTCATGTATATTGGATTCTATCTATATACAATATGCTTAAAAGTTGTTTAAATATTATGTTTTTGTATTTAGATGTGTTTTGGAGAAAACAGTTTTCCATTTCAAAAATTCAAGTTTTGAAAAATACAGTTTTTAGTTTAAGGCAAATTTTCTATCTCACAAAAATAGTTCAAATTGTTTGAAATATGTATTGAATTTTTGTGACACATATTTGTGTTTCAAAGATCTAATAAGAACTGATTTTTATGGAATTTATATGATTTTATGGGATTTAATAGAAGATAAAAAACCGAAGCTTTTAAATCCTAAAAAGACTGTACTGGCTGTCTGCCGGTCGACCGGGCCGGTCGACCGAGGCAGAAGTCGGTCGACCGACGTGCACAGGACGTGCACGCAGCCATGGCTGGTGGGCCGGTCGACCGGGCGGTCGACCGTCCAGAGAGCTCTGCTATCTGGAAATGGCCCAGATCGACCGGGCCGGTCGACCGGCAGAGAGCTGCTGCGCTCTGTATCCAGTCCCGGTCGACCAGGCGGTCGATCGGAGGCACAACGGTCAGAAATCTGACCGTTGGGCTGGTCGACCAGGCGGTCGACCGGAAGGGCAAAACTGCCCTTTCCAGCTGCCAACGGGCAGATTTGCTTTGGGGCATATATACCACATTCCTTGGCTGTTTAAACAAGAATTTCAAGAGCAAAATTTCTCACCTTTACAAGTGTTTTACAGTAAGTTTTTTAAAGAGTTTTGGGCTTAAAGATTGATCTTTATTTTGTTTAAAAGGGTTGAAAAAAATCAAGAAAAGGAGAAGTCTTTGATTTTGATTTTTTATCTTCATTTTTATATCTATTTTAGAAGTTTTCTCAAGAGTTTTTCTTTGAGTTTTTGATCTCCAAACTCTTTATTTTCTCACACTTGAGCCTATCTATCTATCCTATCTATTAGGATCTATTTTGTAGAAAAATTGGTTTGTGGTTGAGAGAGAGAACCAAGTGTTGTAACCCTCACTTTGTGACATCCGTCCAGTGAGAGGTGATTGTGTTGATATCCCTCTAGTGAGAGGTGATTGTGAAGATTGTGTAAGAATCCCTCAAGTGTGAGGTGATTGTTGTTGGTGTTGGCTTTGAGCCTAATCCCTCTAGTGAGAGGTTGATTGTTATTTTGGCTATGTGCCTAACCCTCTAAGTGTAGAGGTGTTTTGTGTTTGTGCCTTGCCTCTAGTGAGAGGTTGTATTTTTTTGAAGAGAGGAGTTGTGTACTCCTAAATTGTATTTACCTAAAATCCTCTGTGGAGATTCCCTGTGCGGGAAGTCCTGTGTGGACGAGTTAGTGGAAATCCTTCTGTGTGAAGGTGAGGACGTAGAGCTGTGTGCTCGAACCTCGAAACTTATCCTTGTGTTTGCGTTTGATCCACTTTCTCTAACTCTCTCTTACATTGTGCATTGTTCATATTGTTCATTTCCTTTTACTCTTGATTGGATTTCAACCCAACTGATTCATATGGATGCCTAAGGTCAAGTTTTGTAATTACGAGTGTTCTTGAAGGCACATGAGGATGGGTAATAGTTTTTAGACCTTTCATTTTAAAACAACTTCTAAAACTCATTTTTATTCCATACTTGTTTATTTGCTTGATGGTTTAACATCAGTCTAAGAATCATTTTAAATGAAATTAAAATTCTCCAAAACTGATCTTATTTGCTTTATTTGGCTACTTTTGAACTTCAAGATTTATAATTTGCAAATGATCATGTTGAGATCAAAAACTTTCAAGAGAAAAGTATATAGTTCAGTATGAGATTAGTGAGCCCCGATTTCTTCGTACATAAAAAAAATCACTCTTTCACTAAAAATTTCTTTAAAAATCACCTTTTCAAAAATCTCTTCTTATTTTCACTTTCTCTTTAACCATATCTCAATAATCCATATTTATTTCTTTTCTTCTAAAAAATCGACACTAAGGCTTGTTTTCTCAAAAATTTCAAAAATTTTGCATCGCATCTCTCCTCGTGGACACCACCCGTTAGTCCTAAGTTACATGATATTTCTCTATTCAAATCAATTTTTTGCGCTGTTGCCAGTGAGAAAACAGTATTCTTTGTATTCGAACAAGTTTTGTGATCAGTTTCAGTGTTTATAAAATTATTTGAAAAAAATCTAGCACTACAGAGAAGACTTGCTATTCTGTGCCCTACTCAAGAAAGTAGGTTATCGGTCGCTAATATTACGCATTCATTATCGCATTCTCATATTTATTATACAATAAACTCTGCTTTTAATCCTAATTATTGTCTAATTTATATGCAGGCCCATTGCTAAAAGTAAGGGAAGAGAAACGAGCCCAAAAGCCTATCAAAATTCTGATTTAATTCAGAATTTATTCAAAATAAAAAAATTAGGGAAGATCATGGCAAATCAGAGAAGTTAAAATTGGTTAAAATAAATATTCCCAAATCAATCAGTTAAAGCAAAAGATCAAAGGTCGTTTCGTCGAATCTAGGAGTTGAAACAGGAAATCCAGAACCAGATAAAAAAACTCGCTAAAGCAGGAGCTGTACCCCCGGGTGTGGCCACCTGGCTACACCCAGGTCACGACTTTTGTGGCTTTGTTGAAGCTGTTGGGGAGCGTTTGCTCCCCCTATCTTCCTACGCTCCTCCCTGTTGGATTTTACCTTTAAATACTGGGTTTTTCAGAGACCATAGGAAGCGACCATGCAGAGATTGATTCTAGACCAGTTTTTCATTCTTTTTAATGTAGGTTTTTATTTTTCTTTTTATGTAATTTTCAGTTTTCATTTATGTAATTCAGAGGAGATCAGTGTTTCATAGGAGAATGAGAGTGAAGCTTGTGCTGAGAGTGACACTGGTGTAAGTTGTTCTTCTTTTCTCTTATTATTATAACATTGAATTTATAGTTACATTTTTATGTTTTTCTTTGTTTTTGTGTTATTCTTCTTTTCTACTTCTCTTCTTTTGGTACCAATTTCTATCCAAGTGAGTCTTATAGCATCAAAAGAGCCTTGCCTTTGCGAGTGCCACCGATAACTCATGACGATGGATTTTTAGTCTCATTCTGTATCATTTCATACTTATATCATCTTGATGATGTAATGTGACAGAGACAGAAATCAATTCTTATGAGCTATGTGCTGATCGCCTCCACTTCAAGGTAACATCATTGCCACGATTTAAGGCAAGTATTTGGCCAAAAGAGGTAAGGAATTTTTAGTTTCTTTTCTTTTAATTTTTTAGTTTAGATCACCACAATCTCTTAACCATTTTATTCAACCTTTTTCAATTTCTTTGTATATATCCATTTCTATTTTCTTCACCTTCTCAATCTGCCACTTTCTTCCTAATTTAACTTTAACTTATTTTTCTTTTTTCTTTTCAAGAACTAAAAGAATATCTTTAACCATTTCAAGTGAACTAAAGAGATCTAACTAAAAAGCTTCAACTGCTAGTCCCTCCTTGTGGATCACGATCCGTATAACCACTTGCTATAGCGGTAGTATTGAACACCTTGCACTCTCTATTCTTAAGTTTTGAAATTCTGTATTTTTGTGTGCAGGTAAAATCTCAATTAAATTTTGGCGCCTTGTCGGGGAGTGATTAGTAGTAAAAAATGCATAATTGTCATCATATTTACCATCACATTTGCACATTTATTCATATTATAATGCACATTTATTAATATTTTGTTATTTAATGTGTGCAGGCCTCGAATTATTATTTTAATAATAAATAAAGCTTAAAAGAGCCCAAAAGCCCAGATCCAAGCCCATGTTTGAAGCCCAGGTGCAAAAGCGCAAATATCAATTGTCAAAGTGCAAATATACAAGGGCTAAAGTTGCAATTATTAAAGATGAGGGAAGGATAGAATTCTACCCAACCCTAGACTCTTGCAGGATGAGCATAAAAGCCAAAGATAAGAAGGAAATTCGTGGATAAAAGATTTGGGATATTTGAGATCAAGGTAACTTGATTTCTAAGTTATCTCGAAATCCCAAGATGAAGAGCCAGGATCACACTTCCAGAAGCAAACGCCCAGATGAACGGATCGGGAGAGGCCACGCGCCAAAGCGCGTGGCCAGAAGAGCCAGTTTTGCCGCAAAATTGCGGCAAAAACCAGGATTTTGCGGCAATTTAGATGAGATCAGTTTCCAGTTTTTGTGGGCAGGTTTATCCAGGACTCTTCGGCCTTCTGCACCTATAAATATCCCTGCAAGCGCAGCAGAGGGGGCATCCAGAGACGTATTAGGGTTTTCTTTTAGCTATTTCTCTTTAAATTTCAAGCAAGTTGTAATTTTTATTTCAAGCACATTGTGGAAGAAGGAGCTTGTATTTGGGAGACGTTCATCGAATAAAGGTTACCTTTTTCCTATTTAATTTTCTGCTATTTTTAATTTTATTTTGTGATCTCTCTGGTTTTCTTTTTAATCTGTGATCTCTTCTGGTTTTCTTTTTCTTTGCTTCTTTGCAATCCTTCATATTAAATAAAATAAAAAAAATAAATAAATTGAAAAGAAAAAAAAAGAATGATGATGAACTAATTTCCTTTAGTGGTTTGCTGAGATTCTTAAAGCAACCCTAGAGCTGTTAAGATTTGATCGGATTGAGGACATCTCTAGAAACCCTAGGTTTAATAATAACTTTTCTTGAAGATCAAACAAATAACTAGACTTCTTAATCTAGGATGCATATTAAAAAGACCCTTCATGACTTCAAACTTAAGAACTAGGACAGCCTAACTTTAAGATTAATCTTCTATTAAGCTGTACCTAGATGTTAGGATGAACCATAGTTTGGTTTTTAAGTAATGTAACTTTGTTAGAGTCTAGTATTGGTTTTTCTTGCTTGAATTAGTCTTAAAAACCTAGGGTAAATTACATATACTTCAATGTGATGATCAATCTCCTTAACTTGCAATAGGGTTGTGGTAGAAGATCAGCAAAGCCACATCTTTCATATCATATATCTCAAATCTAATCACTTCTTCTCTTATTTTGAAGTTAAAGAGGAATCGGGTCGAAAAGCTTGCATCGCATCCTTCCCTGAGGATCACGACCCGCTTGAGCCCTTGCTACAGCGGATTCGCATTGAGACTAAGAAATCTGAACTTTAATTCTTTTTATCCTTAAAATCTCAATCAAATTTTTGGCGCCGTTGCCGGGGAAGGAACGGCACGATTTCCTCAATCTAATCATTTTTATTTTCTGTTTGCAGATACAGGGAACAGGAAAACAAAGCAGCAGCGAGGACATATTGCAACCCTGTGCCTCTGCCCTAGAAGGCAGAGCACTTGGGCCTACTCCTTTGCCGCAGATCCACGGCAAAAGCCGCAGAAACGCGGCAAGAGTAGTTAACTACTCACAGAAATTTCTGCAGGTTGCTTTGCATTGCAAAAATCTGCTTACTGCTGTGATTATTTTTCTCTGTGATCACTCTGCAACTGCTAATTAATAACATTAACCCATTTGTTGAAAAAAAAAATTTTTAGACTCTTGCATTTAGGGCACGTGTCTATTTACATTTTTTTTAATTCTGTTAAAGAGTGCTGGCGACAAGGTACGTTTGCATAGCATATAGATTAAGAAACACTCTTGGTTGTTTACTGCTTTCTTGAGTGATTACTTTTCTACCGCTTTACACGTACACAAAAATATCTTAAGGGCATAACCCATAAGCAAGATAAGGTGGGGATTTCATCACCCTTCCTTGGCCCACAAATCATATCCGTCACACTCACAACCCTAACCTTAATTAAAATTTGACTAGACGTTGGCCCTAGGTTAACTCGGACTCAATAGGAGATTGACCGAAGGAGGAAAATTGTTCGAAATTAACTCTTGTCAAATCGGTGTCTAGGCGGGGGATTGAGGGCCGAAAGCCCGAAGAACGGTGGTTATTTAATTAAGGAACGTCTCTGACGGAAAACCTCCCACCGGTCTTGCCACCTACCTGGCCGATTAGCTTGTGGTTAACGTCGACAATAGACCTCCTAAGGACAGTCTAAAGTTAGGAGTCATCTAGGTCAAGGCTTACCCTAGATTAGGATTTTTGATTGTTTCTTTTTTATTGATTGATTGGGTGAACTTGTTTGCTGATTGTGCATGTCCGCTTGGTCGAGAGACCCACTTACATCCAGGCTAATTAGAACTAGTTCACCACCCGAGCAAAAGCCCGACCGACACATGGCACAACCAATATCACTCCAAGATAGGTTCTATCCTATTAGGACCTCTCTTCCTTCTTGCATCAAGCTTAACGATGAAGGTGTTGACCCATTTGAGCTTAAGTCACAATACATCAACACCCTTCCGAAATTTCATGGACTTGACTCCGAGGATGCATACTTCTTCATAAGGGAATTTGAGGAAGTATGTCTCATGATGAATATTCCTAAGTTAGGAAAAGATGACATCAAACTTAGGTTTGTCCCTTTTGCTTTGAAGGATTTAGCAAAGAAATGGCTCTACAGTCTAGAGACCGGTTCAATATCTTCTTGGGATAATTTCATTAAGGCCTTCTTAAAAAAATTTTATCCTGTCCACAAGACTGCACTGATTAGGAAGAACATCTTACAGTTTAAGCAAACAGCCAATGAACCTTTTTGGAAATATTTCGAACGTTTCAAGGACCTCCTTACCCAATGCCCTCACCATGGGATAGAGAAATGGCGACTTTGCCAAGTTCTATATGATGGATTAGAATATCAAACTAAGACATTGTTAGAATCCATGTGCCAAGGAGGATTTCTGAAAAAGGACGAAACTGATGGATGGTTATTGTATGAGCAATTAGCTGAAAATACCATCCAATGGGAACCTACTCCGGAAAAATTTAGGACTAATGACCCTACTTCTTCTAAAGGAGGTATCCATTCCATTGAGGCCAACATAGCAACCGATGCTAAGTTAGCTGCTGTTATGCGAAGACTTGAGGCTCTTGAAACTAAAGAGCCAGTCTCTGTGAACCAAGTCAGCCCAACATCTTCGGCGGGCTGTACTTATTGTCAAGATATGAACCATGTGTTCGAGGAATGTCCTGTCTTCATCGCGCATCAAAGCTTGCCCGAACATATGAGTGCGGCCTTCACAAGGCCTGCCAACAATCCTTATTCACCCACCTACAATCCTGGTTGGAGAAACCATCCCAATTTGTCATGGGGCCAAAGTAACAATGATCAAACTAGGTCCAAATTCTCCAACAATTTCCAAAATCCGCCCTATCAAAATCCTCCACCCTCTTTCCAATATTCACAAATGGAAACAAGGCTCTCCAATATGGAAAGAAAGGTGGACACTCTCGTTAAAAGCAATGACACGCTGGCTCAAGTCTTGACTAGGATATAGATGCAAATGAATCAGCAAGAAAGGCAAAAGGGTACTCTACCTAGTCAACCATTCCCAAACCCTAGGAACTCTAGTCAAGCTCACTTGGCTGAAGAGAATCATATGAGTCAGTGCAATGCGATTCATACATTGCGGTCGGGAAAACAAGTCGATAACCAAGTATCAACACCATCAAGTTCTAAACAAGCATTCAGCTTGCCTGATCCCACTCCATCTCAACTTGATGCCAACAACACGAAAAAAGACAAGTCAGCCGAAGATATGCACAAGCCCATCGCACCCTACCCAAATAGGCTTAAAGATAAGCAATGTGCACAAATGGATAAGGTACGTGAGATTTTTAATCAAGTCAAGATCAATATACCTCTTCTTGATGCAATTCAACAAGTCCCTAAGTATGCCAAGTTTATTAAGGACATGTGCACAAAGAAGAGAAAGACTAATGTGCCCAAGAAGGTTTTTCTAGCCACTAACATTAGTGAGCTATTGTCTAACCAGATCCCTGTCAAGTATAAGGACCCTGGTTGCCCCACCATCTCTTGCACAATAGGTCAAACTGCAATTAAGCATGCACTTCTTGATTTGGGAGCAAGTATCAACTTACTCCCCTTCTCAGTCTACCAACAACTTGGGTTGGGCAAACTTAGTCCGACTAAGGTTACAATCCAATTAGCTGACCGATCCATAAAAATTCCCAAAGGAGAAATTACCGATGTGCTTATCCGAGTTGGGAAGTTTATCTACCCAGTAGATTTTGTTGTTCTGGAGACCGAACCTGTATCCACTCTTCGGTCTCAAACTCCCGTTATCCTAGGGCGTTCGTTCCTTTCAACTGCAAATGCTATCATAAATTGTAGGAATGGATCCATGAGGTTGACCTTTGAAAACATGACTAAAGAGGTCAATGTCTTCAACCTGGAAAACCAATCTTGTAAGATAAAAGACCAAACATTTGAGGTGAACTTCATCGAGAACATTTGTGAAAAAGAAAGTGAAAATGAGTCTCTATTTCTTGACAAGTTATTTGAGGATAAGTGCGATTTTAGTGATAAGATGACACATGTTGAGGATTATAATTTTAAAGTTCCCTTTAAAAAACGAAGATTTGATCTAAGTATCTTCAAAGACCCAAGCACTGAAATATCGCATGAGAATATAGTTCAAGAAACTCCGATTGACTTAACTTTCGAAAGTCTCTTTGAAGAAGAACTCCTGTGTTTAGATACACCGATTAAGGAGATGTTGGTTAATTATTCACTTCCAGGGAAAAGTGTTGATTTAAGTTTTGAGGAGATGTACGGAACTGAGCTAGAATTTCTCGGTAAGGAAGTTCCAACTGAAAGGTGTGATGAATTTTTGAATAATGGAGGTGGACATATGATGAGGAAGAGCCTAAAGAAGATGAAACTGGGGGGAGAGAAAGTTAAAACAAAAATGTTGGTCTCCCCATTGTGCCTTATAAAGAGAACCCATTGGAATGATGGGAAACGAGCTAGAGGGATGAATCCTAAGCAGCTCTAGGTGAGAGTGATACATGTGTTGTACATATTATGGTATACTATTATTTTTGCCTCTCTTTACATTTTTCTTCATGCATTCATGCATTTCATACATTGAGGATAATGCATGAGATAAGTGTGGGGGAGGGTTTACTAACATAGAAAAGATTAATTAATAAAATAAAAAAAAATATTTTTCTCTTTATATGTTCTAACATTTCAAAAAAAATTAAAAAAAATTTAAAAAAAAACTTATAAAAAGGATAATACTTTGACTTATTTTTGAAAGAAATCTAAGTTAGTTTTAAGGATTAGGAAAATCATGATTAGGATTTCTAAAAACTTGGTCAAAATAAATAAATTGTTTAAATTTTAGGTATAGGAGGAGAAATTGAATAATTAGTTAGTCTTAATTTTTACCTTAATGAAATGTGCATTTCTAGTACATATCTAGGATTCTAAGACAAAGACCCTTGTGCCTCATATATATATATATATAAAAAAATTTCATCACTAATTAAGCTGGATACATGTGCCTCATGAAGCATAAGTATTCACGCCTAAAGGTGAGTTAATAAATAAAATCCTTAGTTTTGTGGCCTAGTTCACTCGAATTTGAGTCCGCGGGGTGTCTTCTCACCTGGTGCCCTAAGACCGACCGGTTTGGGAGTCATCGACTTTAAGTTCGCTACATGGGTGGATTAGAAAGCCTAAACTAAGAAATATTATATATGTACTAACACATCTAATAATCAATTAGTTAGGTATGAGGGCCTCAAGAAGCCTTGATACTTATACGAAAGAAAATTAGATGAGTTATACATGCAAAAAAAAAAAAATTTAACACATCTAATAGTCAATTAGTTAGGTATGAGGGCCTCAAGAAGCCTTGATACTTACACGAAAGAAAATTAGATGATGTTATAAAAATACTAAAGAGGCATGAGAGTCCAAGTTAAGGAATTCCTAGATTCACAAGGGTGCGTATGACTTTTGGTAACGAAAAAGACTATACAAACATTCAATTTTAATCCTTACCTAAAATGAATAACAATTCACTTTATTAAGACTAAGTTTAAGAATGAATAAAAATGATAATCCTAAAACTTATAGACTACTTAGTCTCTTCCAATATAAGTCAAATATTTTTTTTTTATGGATTTTGTGGGTGTAATCCGCTGAAAACCCTCACGAGACAACACTCGTCCTCTAGGGTAACCTAGGGGTTAACGGCTTATTGCACACGCTAAGTGCAACCGTGATTCCTATGAAAGTGAGTTAGTTAGATTAGATTTTTTTTTTCTTTTTGATTTTTACTCGAGGACGAGCAAAACGATAAGTGTGGGGGTGTGATTAGTAGTAAAAAATGCATAATTGTCATCATATTTACCATCACATTTGCACATTTATTAATATTTTGTTATTTAATGTGTGCAGGCCTCGAATTATTATTTTAATAATAAATAAAGCTTAAAGAGCCCAAAAGCCCAGATCCAAGCCCATGTTTGAAGCCCAGGTGCAAAAGTGCAAATATCAATTGTTAAAGTGCAAATATACAAGGGCTAAAGTTGCAATTATTAAAGATGAGGGAAGGATAGAATTCTACCCAACCCTAAACTCTTGCAGGATGAGCATAAAAGCCAAAGATAAGAAGGAAATTCGTGGATAAAAGATTTGGGATATTTGAGATCAAGGTAACTTGATTTCTAAGTTATCTCAAAATCCCAAGATGAAGAGCCAGGATCACACTTCAGAAGCAAACGCCCAGATGAACGGATCAGGAGAGGCCACGCGCCAAAGCGCGTGGCCAGAAGAGCCAGTTTTGCCGCAAAATTGCGACAAAAACCAGGATTTTGCGGCAATTTAGATGAGATCAGTTTCCAGTTTTTGTGGGCAGGTTTATCCAGGACTCTTCGGCCTTCTGCACCTATAAATATCCCTGCAGGCGCAGCAGAGGGGGCATCCAGAGACGTATTAGGGTTTTCTTTTAGCTATTTCTCTTTAAATTTCAAGCAAGTTGTAATTTTATTTCAAGCACATTGTGGAAGAAGGAGCTTGTATTTGGGAGACGTTCATCGAATAAAGGTTACCTTTTTCCTATTTAATTTTCTGCTATTTTAATTTTATTTGTGATCTCTCTGGTTTTCTTTTTAATCTGTGATCTCTTCTGGTTTTCTTTTTCTTTGCTTCTTTGCAATCTTTCATATTAAATAAAATAAAAAAATAAATAAATTGAAAAGAAAAAAAAGAATGATGATGAACTAATTTCCTTTAGTGGTTTGCTGAGATTCTTAAAGCAACCCTAGAGCTGTTAAGATTTGATCGGATTGAGGACATCTCTAGAAACCCTAGGTTTAATAATAACTTTTCTTGAAGATCAAACAAATAACTAGACTTCTTAATCTAGGATGCATATTAAAAAGACCCTTCATGACTTCAAACTTAAGAACTAGGACAGCCTAACTTTAAGATTAATCTTCTATTAAGCTGTACCTAGATGTTAGGATGAACCATAGTTTGGTTTTTAAGTAATGTAACTTTGTTAGAGTCTAGTATTGGTTTTTCTTGCTTGAATTAGTCTTAAAAACCTAGGGTAAATTACATATACTTCAATGTGATGATCAATCTCCTTAACATGCAATAGGGTTGTGGTAGAAGATCAGCAAAGCCACATCTTTCATATCATATATCTCAAATCTAATCACTTCTTCTCTTATTTTGAAGTTAAAGAGGAATCGGGTCGAAAAGCTTGCATCGCATCCTTCCCTGAGGATCACGACCCGCTTGAGCCCTTGCTACAGCGGATTCGCATTGAGACTAAGAAATCTGAACTTTAATTCTTTTTATCCTTAAAATCTCAATCAGGGAGGGACGGTAGTAATCCTCTTTTTAAGTTTACATTTTTGGTTAACCTTTTTCTTTTTTCTTGTTGTATAGGTTTAACAACAAAGGCATTTTTTTTGCTGCAGTGGATAGATAAGCGGCCCTAGACTCTGCTCAAGAAAGCAGAGCCCAGAAGCCCTCAAATTTGCTATATTCCAGTGGCAATCTAAGTGAACTACTAACCTTTATTTCTGCAGGTTGGCTGAATTACAAGATAAAATTCTGTGGCTATTTATTTTCTTATTTGTCTCATTGATATACTTTCTAACCTCAACAGTAAAAAGATGTTTGTTAAATGCCAAAAATGGTTTAGACTTGCATTTAGGCACGTGTCTAATTCGTTTAAATTTTTTTTATTACTGTTGAAGAGTGCTGGAGCAAAAGGTACTATGCATAGCATATAGTTTAGGAAACATTCTTGAGTGATTATTTGCTTGTAAAATGTTACTTTTCTATATCCTGCACACTTTGCACAATCAATCTTAAGGGCTTGTCCTATAAACAAGATAAGGTGAGAAAATCATTACCCTTCCTTAGACCATAAATAATCTCCTCACTTACTAACCCAAGCCTAACTAAAACTGAGTAGACGTTGGCCCTAGGGACATCTCCGACTCATATAGGAGACTGACCTAACGGGGAAGTTGATTTGAATTTAACTCTTGCTAAATCGGTGTCTAAGGTTGGGGATTGAGAGGAGAAACCCTGAAGGCTGGTAATTTGGCATAATTAGGCCCCTTGCTTTAAACACGGATACCTTCTACCAATCTTGCCCCTACCTGGCCGATTAACTTGTGGTCAGATTCGGCAATATACCCCCTGTGGACATTCTAACCAGTTAGGAGTCATCTAGTTCTAAGGTTTACCCTAACTTAGATTAGATTTTTGTCTTTTTGTTTGTTTATTTGTTTGTTTCTCCTTATTTGATTTTGATAATTATTGTGCGGCATGGCTTATAACAACAAATTTTCCAATTTTAATGGTAATCCTTATTTCACCCGATTTGACTCGGATAAATCCAACCAGATTTTTACAATATGAACAAACCAAATACACTGGGTTGGACTTATCCGAATCAATATAACCAATGCCCCATTCTTATAACCATAATTCTCAAAATAATTTCAACTCTTCACAGAGTCAATGGAGATTCACCTCCCTTGAGTCCAATTTTCAACCAACTTGTCCTCATTATCCATCTTGTCCATAATTTTCACAAAATTCATTCCCTGATTTTGCTTCCTATACTCCTTTTCTAGACCATGAAGAAAAATCTGAGTTAGAAATGAGTATAGAAGCCATGCAGGAAGCCGAACAAAAATTTCAGGCCTCCCCAATTCCATAATATTTTCAAGATTCATACTCAGTTCCACCAGTTCAAAATAAAAAACCATCAATTTTAGAAATGAGTATGCGTGAGTCCGAGCAACAATCATGATCGGTCGCTAATATTGCACATTCATTATCATATTCTCATAGATCTAATAGAATAAACTCTATTTTTTTCCTAATTATTGTTTAATTTATTTGTAGGCCCATTACTAAAGGAGAGGGAAGAGAAACGAGCCCAAAAGCCCATCAAATTCTGATTTAAATCAGAATTAATTTAAAGTCAGTAAATCAGGGTAGATCAGGTCGGTTTAGATTGGTTGAAAATCAGTTAAAAATATATCTCTTCAAATCAATCAGTTAAGCCAAGATCAAACGTCGTTTCAGCAAATCCAGGAACTGCAACGGGAAATCCAGAACCAAATAAAGCAAAATCATTAAAACCAGGACGTGTGCTCCCGGGTGTGGCAACCTGGGCCATACCTAGGCCGCGAAAACACAGCTACAACCATGTTTTCGCTGCTTCGTTAGAGAGCTAGGGGGAGCGTTTGCTCCCCCTATCTTCTTACATCTCTCCCCATTGGGTTTTGCTTATAAATACAGGGTTTTCTAGAGACCAGTGGGAAGGACTAAGTAGAGAGTAGAAGTTAGGCTTATTTATAGTTTATAACTTAAGTTTTTTTTATATTCTTTCTGTAATTTTTATTTTCTTTATGTAACTGAGAGGAGCAGATACTTTCATAGAGGAATGAGAGCAAGCTTGTACTGAAGGTGACACCGGTGTAAGTGATCTTTTCTTCTATTGTTATTTGAATCGAATCGAAGTTTCTTTTTCTTCTTTACTCTTATTTTCGTTTACTTCTCTCTTCTTTGTTTGTGAATCTACATGACTCCGATAGTCTTGAAGCTGCCTTGCCCTTACAAGTACCGTTGATGGCTTATGGTTATGGATATCCATTTCTATGGTAGTATAGCTTGCCCCTTTTATTTCATAGTGTAAAACAGAAGTGGGGAATATCACATTAGTCATACTTCGATTGCCTTCAAACAAAGATACATCATCGATACAGGTCAAAGGTAAGCAGGCGTCGAAGAGGTAAGTAAGTTTTTTTAGGTTTTAATTTTAATTTTCTTTTCTTTTAATTTTAGTTTAGATCATCAACATCACTATCTTTCAATTCTTTTTCACTATTTTTCATTTCTTTGTACATATCCACTTCTATTTTCTCCACCTTCTCTATTTATCGCTTTCTTCCTAACTTAACTTTAACCCTTTTTCATTTTCTTTTTAAGAACTAAAAGAAGAATTTTAACCATTCTTCGTAATCTAAAAGCGAACTTATAAAAAGCTTCCATCGCTAGTCCCTCCTTGTGGATCACGACCCGCATAGCCACTTGCTATAGTGGTAGAATTAAGCACCTTGCACTACTATTTTAAAAGTTCTGAAATTCTGTATTTTTGTGTGCAGGTTAAACATCAATCAAATCACATAATCTGATAGACTCACGATTTCACCACAAATTTCAAAACAAAATTTCATCTTTTAAGTCCAATCGCAACAAAATGATGAATCAATTGACTATGAAAAGCTACTAGAAGCCATGACTCAGGCTCAAATCACTCATCATCATGACATAGATATAATGGTCAAAACTCTTCATTCTCACCCTTTGACCATTCCTGATTTCGCTAACCATTCTGTTAGAGCCAAAGAATCTTATTATTTTGGAAAACAAGATTCCATTTCAGCACACCCATTTGAACTTGCCCATTGAAAATCACATTGACATTTTGGCAAGTTATCCCTTTCTTGAAATTGAACTTGAGAATGAATATGATCTTGAGCCTCAACTTGGTAATTCAATTCTACTTCCTAATTCAATAATGACTCGGGTATCTTCACCTGATTTCATTTTTTTCCTGAGTTAATATTGGATCCTGTGCCAATTCATCATGAAATTGAATCGCCAATATTTTATGATCATCATATTGAACTTGACCAATTTCATACTTTTGAAAGTTTCATTGACAAGTTGGCAAGTTCTCATTTTTATGAAATTGAACTCAATAAGAAATGTGACCTAGATTGTCAAATTTATGATCCAGTTCAAATTCCTAAATCAGTATTGTCTCCTGTTTTGTTACCCAATTTGAACAATATTTTAGCGTCAGTTTTGATTCTCACACATGTTATTCTTGAACTTGAATCACTAATATTAAGTCACATTCCGTTGTGAAAAAATGAATGTGGACTTGAGTTTCAACTTCTTGATTTGGACCCACTTTCTGAACCAATCTTGACTCCTGAAATTTGACTTGACTTAAGTCACTTTCCTAAGTCTGTATTAGTTCCTGTACTTCCTAAGTCCAAGTCAATCATTCCATATTTTCATACTTCATTTTGGAACAAGAGTGTTGATGTTTGTGAAATTTGGAAATTAGATAGGGTAAAATTCTTAATAAAAATCATTCATATATATATATATATATCATTTTAGTGGGTTATATTAAAGAGGTTTCTGGCGGGTTCCTTCGACCTCCACGCAAATTAGATTGGGCCGCATTTCGTGGACCAATTAGAACACCACTGGAACCACCACCTTAAGGTAATATTTTCCTTCCCTTTCTTCTTTTTCATGCATCTATGCATTAATTCATACATTGAGGACAATGCATGAGATAGGTGTGGGGAAGGGTTCTAATATAACTTAGGTTTTCTGTTTATTATTTAAAAAAATTTATTATTAACATTTTCTTTACTTTTAAAAAAACTTTTTGAAAATAGAAACAATATTTCGACATATTTTTTATAAGAAATTAAGTCAATTTTAAGAAATAAGAGAATCATAATTAGAATTTCTTATACTTGGTCAAAGTAAGATTATTTGTTTGATTTCTAAGGTTAGGAAGAAAATTTGTGAAAATAATTTAGTCTTGATTTTTACCTTGATGATATGCATACTTTATGCACTTACACACTCAGGGTTCAAAAACAATAGTTCTTATACCTTATTTAAAAGGAAAAAAAGAAAAAAAGAAAAAGAAAAAATAATATAAATAAATCTTCTGATTAATCTAGGTATTTGTTCCTCATGAAGGATAAGCATTCATGCCTAGAATGGGTACATTTTATAAATAAAAACCCTTAGTTTTGTGGCCTTAGTTGCTCGAGAATTTAAGTCCTTAGGGGTGTTTTCTCACCTGGTGCCCTAAGATTGTCCGGCTTGGGTGTCACCGACTAAAGGCTCGTTACATGGGCAGATTAGAAAGCCTAATGGAATTGAGGAATAAATACCACCCAAAAAAAATAAGGCATAAGAGTTAAAGTTAAAGAACCCTTAGTCAAAATTTCACGGTTATGAAGGTGCATATGACTTAGGGTAAAGTAATAGACTAGATGAGAAGTACAATTTGACTCCTTACTTTGATTGATAACAAATTTTTTAGAGACTAAGTTTAGGAATGAAAAATTCAGTTTTCCTATAACTTATAGATTACTTAATTCTTACAATAATATTTCAAACATTTTTCTCTTTCAAAATGTGTTTTCAAAATACTAATATTTTTTTCTTTCTTTATGGATTTTGTGGGTGCAATCCACTAAAATTCCTCACAAGATAAAACTCGTCCTCTAGGGAAAAGCTAGAGGTTTAACGGCTTGTTGCACATGCTCAGTGCAATTGCGTGACCTGCGAAAGTGGTCTAATAATTTTTGGTTTATTTTATTGTTTTGCTCGAGGACGAGCAAAAGATAGGTATCGTGGTGTGATCGGTCGCTGATATTACACATTCATTATCACATTCTCATATTTATTTATAATAAACTCTGATTTTAATCCTAATTATTGTCTAATTATTGTTGGCCCAGAGGCCTTCCACTCTAGTTTTGATGATGATTAACTCATGTAGTTATGTTTACTAATAATCTTGTGATGTTTAGTTTTAGATCTCTAATCAAGATATTAGTTGGTGATTAGCTTCAACAAAGGAGTTTTGAAGCCTTTCACATGGTGATTCAAGAACCCGAGCATCAAGATCATATATAGCACTCGTTGGAGTCAAGGTCGGTGGATCACGGTTTGGATCGAGTCGACAAGAAGACCTCGGTACATAGTTTAGTTTATGTTTTAGATCCATGTGTAAAGATTAGATAGTGTGATATGCTCAAATCACAACACACACACTTATTTTAGTTTTCATGTTTATTGGTTTTCGGTTTTTGGTTTAACCGATCTTGGTTTTCATAAATAGATAGATTCAAAATAAGTTTACTTGGTTTTATGTATATTAGATTCATTCTATATACATGTATGCTTCATGTCTTGAACAAACTTAGTTTGATATGTCTATTTCATGAGTTTGAGTTTTGTGTTTTAACAAAACATATTTTCGAATTTAATATCAAAAACTATGATATATATATATCCTTCTTGTATATTGGACTTATATCCATATGCTACATGCTTCAATGTTGTTTCATATCATGTTTTTGTATTTTGATAAGTTTTGGAAAAATTGGATTTCCATTTGAAAAATCAAAGTTTGAAAAATACAGGTTTTGGTTTTCGGCAATATTTCCATAATACAAAAATGGTTCAAAAAGTTTGAAATTTGTGTTGAAATTTTTCACACAAGTTTGTATTTCAATGTATTATGCTGAACTTATTTTTGTGGATTTTCAGAGATTTTATGGGATTTATTAAGATTTTTTAAACCTAAGTTTTCTGTCCCAAAGAGCTGCCTGTCAGACTCTGGCGGTCGACCGGACCGATCGACCGACGTGCACAAGCTTGTGCACGTTGACCAGCTACTTGATGTTGGCCTAAAAGGTTACACTCTCCATTTGTTTAAGTTTTGATGATAATAAAACACATAGAAGCTATATGGTACTAATAAGTTGTTTAGAATGAGTTTCAGGTTAGTACCATTCATGATGGCATTTCTTAGCTATTGCAAGATTTGCAAGGTTTATGATGCTAAAAGGCAAATGATGCAAGAGGAAGTTTTCATAGAAGAGAAGGCTCTAGCTTGGCTTCATTGTGGCTCAGAGACTTCATTTCTTTGTTTTTATACATTTAGTTTGTTAAAGAATAGTGAATAGGTTTGAAGCTCAAAATTCCCCACACACAAGTTTTTGTGCGCATGATTTTTCAAAAAAAATTTCTGCTATATACAGAATAGTTTTAAACATATTTTATTACTTACAAACTCTATTGTGTATAATATACCAAGTCTTGATCAAAACTATTTTGAAAACTATCAAGATCTTCAAATCATATTCAAAATTGTTGTTTTTGGCCTGTTGCGGTCGACCGGACGGTCAACCGGCTCTGTTTCGGGTCAGAACGGTCGACCGGGCTTCTGACCGGTTGGGTGCGTGCATGTGTGCACGTCTCCCGGTCGACCGGGCGGTCGACCGGACCCCATTTCGGTCGACCGACCTTCGGCCGACTGAAAGTCCTCTAGTCTCTGTTTGTTTCGGTCGACCGGGCGGTCGACCGTGGGCTGGCAACGGCTAAATTTTTTGAAAACCCGGTCGACCGAGAGCTTGTTTTCAGCCTAATGGCTATTTTTTTTAACACGTTTTAAAACGTGGGTTTTCTCTCTAAATGAGTTTAGGGGCTGGTTTTGGGTCAAAAATTTCCTAATTATTCATTATATCAGTCTACTCTTTAATCCCTACCCTTGTCCTATAAATAGGGATGATTAGGGTTGAGGTGATTACAACAATCGATTGCAAAAATATTCAAGTTTAAAGCTTTCAAAAGAAGTTTTTATTCTCTGTTTTTGTGCTCAAAATTCTCTCTCTTTACTGAAGTTTTGGTTCAAAACTCTCTTCTATTTCATTTTTCTTTTCACTTACAAAACTTGAGCTTCAATCCTATACATTATTCTCTAGGGTTTTTGTAAGGGAAAAGGTTTTTCAAAAGAGGGTTTGTGGTCTTTTGATCACCAAGAGATTCTTGTATTTGTGGCTCCACTACCTCTGGACTAGAGGAGTATGATTGAGGAGTTGGAGACTCCGGTGTGGTTGTAATTCTTTGTGAAAGTAATAGTGGTTGGAAAATCCTTCTGGGTGAAGGCGGGGACGTAGAGCTGGGTGCTCGAACCTCGGAACAAATCTCAGTGTTTGCGATTGGTTTACTTGCTTCATTTACTTGCTTTATATTCATTGCTATATTTACTTGCTTTATAATCATTGCTATATTGTCGATCAATATTCACACAACAAGATTGCATGCGCACCTCAAACTCTTATCTAGAGGAATCACGAGGAAGGAGTTTAGAGCCCTTCACAGGGTATTCAGCTTCTAGTCTTATTTCGAGTGATTGTTGCATCATAACTTTTAAATTTATGCATTGATTAGCATTATCACCTATTCACCCCCCCTCTAGGTGATTTCAATTGGTATCAGAGCTAGGACTCTAGTCTTTGGCTTCACATCCTTAGAGAGATCCTAAAATTTGCTAATCACTATTTGCATATTTTCATTCATACACTAGTAAAGATGGCCGGTAACATTAAGACCCCTCCCAAATTTAATGGACTCAACTTTCCCTTATAGAAAGTTAGGATGACTATTTTTCTACAATTTCTAGGTAGTCTAGTTGCTAAGTCCTTGACCAAACCCTATAGTAGACCCGAAAGTGAGGAGGACACTTGGTCCGAACTCACCTTCGAGGAATTTGATGCTAACTCTAAGGCTCAAAATGCCCTACTTTTAGCTTTGAATGAGGATGATCTAACACGGGTTATCCATTGCAAATCCGCCTATGAGATTTGGCAACACTTATTGGTCACTCATGAGGGGACATCACAAGTCAAGAGAGCTAAGATAGATCTCTTGCGTTCCCAATATGAAAGTTTTAAAATGCTAGAAGAAGAATCTATTGATGATATGATTACCAAGTTTACTAAGATTACCAATGCTCTTTCTTTTCTAGGTGATGAAATAAGCAACGACCAAAAGGTGCGCAAAGTGATTCGTGCTCTTCCTTCGTCATGGGAGATCAAAGCTACCACCTTAAAGGAGTTGAATGATAAAGATGAGATGGAGCTTATAAGTCTTATTGGAAACCTTAAGACTCATGAAATGGAGAAGAAAGCTAGAGAAGAAGCGGTACCTCAAAAGAAAAAGTCCATAGCTTTCAAGTCTTCCTCTACCAACTATGACGATGAAGAAGATGAAGAGCTATCTCTCCTTGTGAGAAATGTAAAGAGGATGTACCGCAAGAATAAACTCAACTATAGAAAGCGATGGGAAGGGAAGGAGGAGAAAAGGATCATATGCTACAACTGTAGGAAACCCGAACACATCATGGCTGATTGTCCCGATTTCAAGAAAAAGATGACCTCCTCCTTGAAGCAAAAGAGGCCGGTTGAAAAGAAGGTATATAAAGTAACCTGGGATTCGGAAAGTGAATCCGAAGATGAAGTCGACACGGCAAATATGTGTTTCATGGCAAACACACCCAAGGTAACCACTCAACCACTTGATGATGAAAATGAAATAAGTAGAGAAATGTTAGAACATGCTTTTGTTGAACTTTCTGAAAGTTTTAATGATAAAAAGGTAGAATGTTCTAAATTGAAAAAGGAAATTGAGATGCTTAAAAGTCAACTTGCAATTTCTTCAAAAGAAAAGGATGAACTTTCTTCTAATATTATTTCAACAAAAAGAGAGTTTGATGCTTATAGAGTTGCTTGTAAAGCTAAATTTCCAAAAATTGATGAAAATGAATTATTCTTGTTAAAAAACTAAAATCAATGATTTTGGAAATGTTTTAAAAGAATGTGCTCTTAATACTACTAAATTAGAAGAATTGTTTTCTAAGAAGCATATGCACACTCCACATGCTAAGAATGATAAAACCACTCATGTTAAAACTACTCATGCTCATCATACCAACACATCACATGCCACCCATGTTAAAACTACTCATGCTCACAATTCGCATGTTCGTAAGCCACTGATTAATACACAAAAGTGCATATTTTACATCATAATTCCCATGCATATTACAAATAAATATATGATTTTTAATCCTCTTCTCTACATATTTGCAGGTACACACTTAATGGAGAGATATCCAAATAATCACTTAATTAACACTAATTAAGTGATTAATCAAGATTAAAGATAAAGCCAAATTCAAATCCAGATCCAGAGAAATCCGCGCAACAAACGAAGATTCTAGATATACCACGTGGCTAACAACCTTGTAACTAATCTCCACCAGAAAGTTGTTAGCCAACGGCCACAAAAGTGCCGCGACTTGCGGCGGATCCACCGCAAAATCCGGGCCGTTGGATCTCAGATTTTGCGCCAACAAACTAGGCTCTCGAAGGTTCTCATCCATGCTATAAATACTCCATGAAGACCTGCGTACAAAAACTGAATGGAGAAGAGAGGAGATTAGTTTAGTTGTTGTAATTTTCATGTATTTTTCTCTTTAGGTTTTGTTCTTTAGATCCCTCTTCTTCTTCCCTAGAATTCAATGTAAAAGAGAGTGATTGTGAGGGAGAGAGCTTGTGTAATCAAGGGTGACACTTGAAGCAACAAGGATTGATCCATCCTCCTTCCTCTACTTGAAGCTTGGTTCTAGTTTTCTTGCATTCTTACTTGCTTTATTTCACTTCTTGCTTTAATTGCTTGCAATTTACTTCCATGCTTTGTTTTACCTTTCTTATGGCTTGTTCTAGCTAATTCTTTCTCTATGTACTAGTTTACCACTAGATTTGCCATCTTAACTAACTCAAGTGTGATTGCTCTACTTCATCTTGCAAGTGTATGATCTTCTCTTCTCCGATGGTTAAACCACCGTCTTCCAAGTGAGAAAGCAATTAGGTCAACACGCTAGACGAATCCAAGCCGATGGAGTGACAACATTAGGCACGCATTCGCTATCAAGAAGTCTAGTAAGTCTTGGCAAGCTAGCAAGGTAAGCTAGTCATGGTGTTCTTTCATTCAAGCTTCTTTAAGTTTTCTTTCCTTTTCTTGTGAATAAACCAATCCCAATCTTGATTTCTTTTCCGACAATTTCCACCATGAACATATCCATCCTTTCTTTTAGTTTCTTTTTCACTTAAGTTTATAAGCAAGAGAAGAATACTCGTTTGTTCACTTCACTACCACACGTAAAGCTTCCATCGCGAGCTCTCCCTGAGATTCGACTCGGTATAGCCCTATGCTATAGCGGAGACAAGAAAGGGTACATCAAATACATTCTTATACACATAATAAGTACACCTTCTTCGTCTTAATCAAAAAAATGGCGCCGTTGCCGGGGAGAGCGACGTTCTTTTTGGTTTAAAGTGAAGTACTAAACGATCCTTCTTCTCTGTTGCAGGTTACAGGAGAAGAAAACAGGAAACTATTCATTGCAGAAACATATAAGTGGACCTGGGCCTCTGCTCAAGAAAGCAGAGCCCAGGATCCCTCCAAATTGCCGCGGATCCACGGCAATTGGCCGTGGGAACGCGGCAAAGAGGAGTTCACTTCTAACAATTTTTCTGCAGGGTCTTCAGCTCTGCAAGATACAGCTTCTGAAATACTTAACTTTCTGTATTTTTCACCATATACCTGCTTAATAAAAAACAGTAAAAAGTTGGTTGAATTGTTAAAAATTGTTTAGACACTTGCATCTCTAGGCACGTGTCTTTCAATTCTTTACTTTTACTGTTGAAGAGTGCTGGAGGCAAGGTACGTGTTTGCATTGCATTTAGACTAGGACAAACTCCTTACTTGATTTTCATGCTTTGAGTGTATCCTAGCTATATTTCTTGTACACTTGCACAATTCAAATTAAGGGCATACCCGTAAATAAGATAAGGTGGGGGAGGTCATTACCCTTTCCTTAGCCCGAAAATCATTTTCCCAAGCACTCACTAACCCAAGCCTAAATTAATAAAAAGTAGACGTTGGCCCTAGGGACATCTCGGACTCACTTAGGAGATTATCCTAAGGGGGAAAAGTGTTGGAATTTAACTCTTGCAAAATCGGTGTCTAGGAAAGGGGTTGAGGGCCGAAAGCCCGAAGGTTGCTGGTTACTTAATTAAGGAACGTCTCCGGACGGAAAACCTCCCACCAACCTTACCCTTCCCTGGCTGATTAGCTTGTGGTTAGAGTCTGCACTAAACCTCCCGTGGACGGTCTATTTGTTAGGAGTCATCTAGGTCTAAGTCTACCCTAACTTAGGTTAGAATTTTCTTTCTTTCTTTTGTTTGTTTGTTTGTTTGATTTTTATTTGTGATTGTGTGATATGGCTTACAATTACAATTCTTTCCATCCATATGTCACACACACTCCATATTCGGATAATTCCAACCCGGTGTTTTATAATATGCACCAACCACATACACCGGGTTGGCCTTATCCGAATCAATACGACCCATACCCCCCATCTAATAATTATAATGTCCAAAATAATTTCAACTCTTCACCGAGTCATTGGGGATTCCAGTCCCCCGAGTTTAATTATCAACCTCCTTGTCCACCATTTCCACCAAGTCCACAATATTCACAAGATTCATTTCCCGATTCCGCTTCATATACTCCTTTTTCTGAACCAGTTGAAGAAAAATCTGATTTACTAAGGAGTTTAGAAGCTAACTTACAGAGAGCTGAGCAAACACTTCCTGAATTATTTCCCTCTCCAATTCCACAGTATTTTCAAGAATCTTACTCAGTTCCACCTTCTCAGTGTGAACAACCATTTGTCATGGAACCGAGTAATGATTTCTTGTGTGAGTCCACTTTTCCATCATCACACACTTTTGACTCACAATTTCACCATCACTTCCAAGACAACACTTCATCTTTTCATCCAAATAATGAAGTCATCAATTTTGAAAAGATGCTTGAAGACATGACCCATGCTCAAAATGCTCGTGCCCGTGACTTAGATTTGCTGATCCAAACTCTTCATTCTCATCCTATTTCTAAGGTCACTAGCCACTCTGTTAAAACCAAAGAGTCATGTAGTCTTGGAAGTCCAAATTCAATTTCAGCACAATTACCTGAACTTGTCCACACTTCTGATCCAATTGATATATTGGCAAGTTTTCCTTTTTCTGAAATTGAACTTGACCATGATCCTGAACTTCCACTTGATGATTCCAATTTACTTCCTGATTCAATCATGACTTCCATATCCTTACCTGATTTCAATCCATTTCCCAAGTCAGAATTGGATCCATTTCCTATCCATTGTGAAATTGAATCACCAATCTTTTATGATCACATAGAACTTGGCCAATTCCATACTTCTGAAAATCCCATTGATAAATTGGCAAGTTCTCCACATTTTATTGAATTACATGAGGAATGTGATCTTGAACTCCAACTTAATGATTCAATCCTCTTTTCTGATTCGATAATGACTCCGGTATCTCTACCTCACATCAATCTTTTCCCGGAGTCAATCTTGGATCCTTTTACAATTCACAATGAAGTTGAATCATCCATTTTTGAGGATCATATTGAACTTGCCCAATTCTACACTTTTGAAGATTCTATTGACATTTTGGCAAGTTCTCCATCTTGTGGAATTGAACTCAATGAGAAATGTGACCTTGATTTTCTCGATCTCTTTACTTCTGAAACTGATTGTACAATTATTAAGGAAGATGTTGATTTAAGTTTTGAAGAATTGTACGGTGATGAGCTTGAATTTCTTAAAATTGGAAGTAAAGAGATATCACCCATATTAGGTCACATCCCATTGTTGGACAATGATTGTGGACTTGAGTTTTCATTTCTTGACTTGGACCCAATTTTTGAACTCACTTCGACTCCTGCACCATCACTTGACTTAATTCACTTCCCTGAGTCGGTGTTAGTTCCTGTTCATTCCGAGTCCAAGTCGACCATTCTATCATTTCATAATCCATTCTGGGACAAGGATCTTGATAAATTTGACTCTGAAATTATTAGGAAAATCTTAAAATTAGATGGGGTCATGTACATAATTAAAATAACACATGCATACATCATTTTAGTGGGTCATATTTCTGAGATTTCTGGTGGGTTCCTGAAAACCCAAAGAAAAGTTGATTGGGCCATGTTTCGTGGACCAATCAGACCACCACCGGAACCACCACCTTAAGGTAATTTTTTCCTTCCCTCTTCATTTTTGTTTCATGCATACATATATCATGATGCATTGAAGACAATGCATGACATAAGTGTGGGGGAGGGTTTACTAACAGAGTTTTTAGATCTTCTTTCTTTTACACTTCTTTTAGAGTTTTTTTTAGATTTTCTTTCTTTTACACTTCTTTTAATAAATAAAAATAAAAAATAAAAAATAAAAAAATAAAAACTTTTTGAAAAAAGAGACAAAGTTTTGATCTATTTTTAAGAAAATTAAGATGTATCTTAGAGATTAAGAAAGCCTTAATTATGACATCTTAAGCCTAGTTGAAGTAATAGATCTTGTTTGAAAATTATAGGCTAAGTAAGTAAAATTGAGGAGATATTTTTATCTTACATTTTTTGCCTTAGATAATATGCACTTCACACTTACACATTTCTTGGGATGGAAACAAAGACCAAAAATGCCATGAAAATAAAAAAAAAAAAGAAAAAAAAGAAAAAAAAAATATATATATATAAATAAAAGATCACTGATTAAGCTGGATAACTATGCCTCAAGAAGCATGGTTACTCACGCCTAACGGTGATCTCACTTATTAAGCTGGATAATTATGCCTCAAGAAGCATGATTATTCACGCCTAACGGTGATAATAAATAATCCCCTTTAGTTTCGTGGCCTTTTCTACTCGAGACCTTAAACCCGAGGGATGTTTTCTCATCTGGTGCCCTAAGACCGTCTGGTTTGGGAGTCATCGTTTAAAGGCTCGCTACAAGGGTAGACTAGAAAGCCTAAACTAAGGGAAGAAAAAAGCATAAAAAGTATATATAAATAATAAATGGCTTGATGGTTAGAGTTGAAATCCCAGAAATCTTCACTTACACGGTGTGCATATTATCTAGGTTTTATGAAAGATAAAATATTCAATCCAATTTGAATTCTTACCTTAATTAAAAACAAGATCTTGCATGGATACTAAGTTTAAGGAAGAATAATTATAGGTGGACTTATGACCTAGGATCACTTATATTTTTGCGAAAATAGTTCGTAAACATGTCTCTTATTCAAAATGCGTTTTCAAAACACTAACATTTGTCTTCTTTCTTTATAGATTTGTGGGTGTAATCCGCTGAAAACCCTCAGGAGACAACACTCCTCCTCTAGGGTAACCTAGAGGTTTAACGGCTTGTTGCACACGCTCAGTGCAATCGCGTCACCTGCGAAAGTGGTGTAATAAATAGGTAGTATAGTTTTTCTTTTCTTTTTCTTTGTTTTGCTCGGGACGAGCAAAAGAATAAGTGTGGGGGTGTGATTAATACACAAAAGTGCATATTTTACATCATAATTCCCATGCATATTACAAATAAATATATGATTTTTAATCCTCTTCTCTACATATTTGCAGGTACACACTTAATGGAGAGATATCCAAATAATCACTTAATTAACACTAATTAAGTGATTAATCAAGATTAAAGATAAAGCCAAATTCAAATCCAGATCCAGAGAAATCCGCGCAACAAACGAAGATTCTAGATATACCACGTGGCTAACAACCTTGTAACTAATCTCCACCAGAAAGTTGTTAGCCAACGGCCACAAAAGTGCCGCGACTTGCGGCGGGTCCACCGCAAAATCCGGGCCGTTGGATCTCAGATTTTGCGCCAACAAACTAGGCTCTCGAAGGTTCTCATCCATGCTATAAATACTCCATGAAGACCTGCGTACAAAAACTGAATGGAGAAGAGAGGAGATTAGTTTAGTTGTTGTAATTTTCATGTATTTTTCTCTTAGGTTTTGTTCTTTAGATCCCTCTTCTTCTTCCCTAGAATTCAATGTAAAAGAGAGTGATTGTGAGGGAGAGAGCTTGTGTAATCAAGGGTGACACTTGAAGCAACAAGGATTGATCCATCCTCCTTCCTCTACTTGAAGCTTGGTTCTAGTTTTCTTGCATTCTTACTTGCTTTATTTCACTTCTTGCTTTAATTGCTTGCAATTTACTTCCATGCTTTGTTTTACCTTTCTTATGGCTTGTTCTAGCTAATTCTTTCTCCATGTACTAGTTTACCACTAGATTTGCCATCTTAACTAACTCAAGTGTGATTGCTCTACTTCATCTTGCAAGTGTATGATCTTCTCTTCTCCGATGGTTAAACCACCGTCTTCCAAGTGAGAAAGCAATTAGGTCAACACGCTAGACGAATCCAAGCCGATGGAGTGACAACATTAGGCACGCATTCGCTATCAAGAAGTCTAGTAAGTCTTGGCAAGCTAGCAAGGTAAGCTAGTCATGGTGTTCTTTCATTCAAGCTTCTTTAAGTTTTCTTTCCTTTTCTTGTGAAACCAATCCAATCTTGATTTCTTTTCCGACAATTTCCACCATGAACATATCCATCCTTTCTTTTAGTTTCTTTTTCACTTAAGTTTATAAGCAAGAGAAGAATACTCGTTTGTTCACTTCACTACCACACGTAAAGCTTCCATCGCGAGCTCTCCCTGAGATTCGACTCGGTATAGCCCTATGCTATAGCGGAGACAAGAAAGGGTACATCAAATACATTCTTATACACATAATAAGTACACCTTTCTCGTCTAATCAGCCACACACTCATATGCATTTAAATATGGAAGAATTTATAGATACACTTATTGTGGCCGGAATGGCCATTTAGCTAAATTTTGCTATGATCATATAAATAGGACAAATAATCTTATGTGGGTTCGTGACACTAACTCTTTAGGACCCAAGAAAATATGGGTACCAAAATCAAGTCCTAAATTATTTGATGTAGGTACACACCAAGGCTCCAAGACGTAAGGAGCGGTGGTACCTTGAAAGTGGTTGTTCAAGGCATATGACATGGGATATCATCAACTTCACAACCCTATCAAGGTACATTGAAGGTGGCACCGTCACCTTCGGAGATGACTCCAAGGGCATCATCATCGGTATAGGTAACATTAAAATTGGTGCATCTCCTTTAATAGAAAATGTTATTCTTATTGCTGGTCTTAAGCATAACTTGCTTAGTATAAGTCAATTATGTGATCGTGGTCTCAAAGTTGTGTTTGATGAATCTTCTTGCAAAATTTTTGATTGTAAAACCAATGATTGTATTCTCACCGGATTTCGTGAAAATAATGTCTATATTTCGTTAAAAAATTTAGGACTTGATTTTGGTACCCATATTTTCTTGGGTCCTAAAGAGTTAGTGTCACGAACCCACACAAGATTATTTTTCCTATTTATATGATCATAGCAAAATTTAGCTAAATGGCTATTCCGGCCACAATAAGTGCATCTATAAATTCTTCCATATTTAAATGCATAATGAGTGTGTGGCTTACGAACATGTGAATTGTGAGCATGAGTAGTTTTAACACGAGTTTTATCAACAACTTCACAACCTCTAGGTTTTCCCTAGATAGATTCAAAACAAGTTTACTTGGTTTTATGTATATTAGATTCATTTATATAAATGCATGCTTCATGTCTTGAACAAACTTAGTTTGATATGTCTATTTCATGAGTTTGAGTTTTGCGTTTTAATAAAACATATTTTCGGATTTAATATCAAAAACTATGATATATATATATATATATATATATATATATATATATATATATATATATATATATATATATATATATATATATTATATATATATATATATATATCCTTCTTGTATATTGGACTTATATCCATATGCTACATGCTTCAATGTTGTTTCATATCATGTTTTTTGTATTTTGATAAGTTTTGGAAAAATCGGATTTCCATTTGAAAAATCAAAGTTTGGAAAATACAGGTTTTGATTTTCGGCAATATTTCCATAACACAAAAATGGTTCAAAAAGTTTGAAATTTGTGTTGAAATTTTTCACACAAGTTTATATTTCAATGTATTATGCTGAACTTATTTTTGTGATTTTCAGAGATTTTATGGGATTTATTAAGATTTTTAAACCTAAGTTTTCTGTCCCAAAGAGCTGCCTGCCAGGCTCTGGCGGTCGACCGGACCGGTCGACCGGACCCAGTGTCGGTCGACCGGACCGGTCGATCGACGTGCCCAAGCTTGTGCACGTTGACCAGCTACTTGAGCCGGTCGACCGACTGCAAGTGCCCCACTCTCGGTGGGGGCTGTCGACCGGACGGTCGACCGTGAGCTAGGCACGGTCGACCGAGCGGTGACCGGCCAGAGAGCAAATGATCTCTGGATTGGGACGGTCGACCGGGCGGTCGATCGAGGCTCCAACGGTCGATTTTTTGACCGTTGGCGGTCGACCGGGCCGGTCGACCGCCAGCCGCCAGGGCTGAAAAACAGCCCCAACGGCTAGTTTTTGAGGGGGCTTATAAATACCCCATTTTGAGGAGTTTTTGATTAAGATTTTAAGAGCCAAAAATTCTCCTATCTACAAGTGTTTTATACAAGTTTTCAAAAGTGTTTTAGAGCCAAAAAGTTTTCATCTTCATTTGTTTTAAAAGGGTTTTGGAAAATTCAAAAGAAAAGAAAAATCTTGGGAATTGATTTGATCTTCATTGTCTATTCTATCTAGAATTTTCCCTAGAGTTTTTCTTTGAGTTTTTGATTTTCAAACTCTTAGTTTTCTACACTTGAGCTATATCTCTTATCCTATCTATAGATCTTTTATTTGTGGGAAAATTTAGTTTGTGGTTGAGATATACCACCAACTGTTATACCCTTTCATTTGTGATATCCCTCTTTGGTAGAGGTTGATTTGAGATTGTGGTGTGCTCCCTCTAGTGAGAGGTGGAGTTTGGATTTGTATCCCTCTTGGTGAAGAGGTGGATTGTGGTTGTTTGGCTAGGTGCCTGCCCCTCTTGTGTGAGTTGGTGATTGAGTTAGTTGTGCATTGTCTCTGTGAGAGGTTGTATTGGTTGAGAGAGGAGTTGGGTACTCCTGGTTGTATTTGCCCCAAATCCTCGGTGGAGGTTCCCTGTGTGGGAGTCCTAGGTGGACAAGTTAGTGGATTGGAAATCCTTCACGGTGAAGGCGGGGATGTAGAGCTGCGTGCTCGAACCTCGAAACACATCTTATCTTGTTGTTTGCATTTGATCCATCGACTCTTTACTCTCTCTCTCATTACTTTTGTGCCATTGCATCATTTCATATTGCTCATTCATATTATATGCTTGGCTTGTTTGTGTGTGCCTCACTTGTGCTTAACCACGAGAGCTTCATATAGCGCCTCAACTCTTATTCAGAGGAATCAAGAGGAGTTAGTCCAGAGCCCTTCACCAGGAGTTCGGCTGCACTCGTTGGTTGCACTACGTGTAGTTGCAATTAGTTTTTAATTTTCGCATTTAGTTCATTAGATTAGCGGTACACCTATTCACCCCCCTCTACGTGTACTTTCAATTATATGCTGGCCCATTACTAAAAGAAAGGGAAGAGAAACGAGCCCAAAAGCCTAGCAAAATTCTGATTTAATTTAGAATTAATTCGAAATCAGAAAATCAGGGCAGATCATGACAAATCAGAGAAGTTAAAAACTAGTTAAAACAAATCTTCCCAAATCAATCGGTTAAAACTAAAGATCAAAGGCCGTTTTGTCAAATCCAGGAGCTGAAACGAGAAATTCAGAACCAGATAAAGAAAACTCGCTAAAGCAGGAGCTGTACCCCCCTGCGTGTGGCCACCTGACCACACCCAGGCCGCGAAAATGCGGCTTGGCTTCATTTTCGCAGCTTTGTTGAAGACGTTGGGGGAGCGTTTGCTCGCCCTATCTTCGTAGCTCCTCCTCATTGGGTTTTCCCTATAAAATTGGGTTTATCAGGGACCACAGAGAGCAACCATGCAGAGATAGATTCTAGGCCAGTTTTTCATTCTTTTAGTGTAGGCTTTTATTTTTCTTTTTATGTAATTTTCAATTTTCATTTATGTAATTCAGAGGAGAATAATTTTATAGGAGAATGAGAGTGAAGCTTGTGCTGAGAGTGACACTAATGTAAGTTGTTCTTCTTTTCTTTTATTGTTACAACATTGAATCTATACTTTATTTTTGTATTCTTCTTCTTCTTTTCTACTTCTCTTCTTTTGGTACCAATTGCTATCTAAGTGAGTCTTATATCATCGAAAGAGCCTTACCTTTGTGAGTACCACCGATAGCTCATGACGATGGATTTTTAGTCTCATTCTGTATCATTTCATACTTGTATCGTCTTGATGATGTAATGTGGAAGAGACAGAAATCAACTCTTATAGGATATGCACTGATTGCCTCCACTTCAAGGTAACATCATTGCCACAGATTCAAGGTAAGTATTTGGCCAAAGGAGGTAAGTAATTTTTAGTTTCTTTTCTTTTAATTTTTTAGTATAGATCACCACAATCTCTCAACCATTTTATTCAACCTTTTTCAATTTCTTTGTATATATCTATTTTTATTTTCTTCACCTTCTCAATCTACCACTTTCCTTCCTAGCTTAACTTTAACTTATTTTTCTTTTCTTTTCAAGAACTAAAAGAAGATATTTAATCATTTCAAGTGAACTAAAGAGTTTTTACTAAAAAGTTTCCATCGCTAGTCCCTCCTTGTGGATCATGACCCGCATAGCCACTTGCTATAGCGGTAGTATTGAGCACCTTGCACTCTCTATTCTTAAGTTCTGAAATTCTATATTTTTGTGTGCAGGTAAAACCTCAATCAGTAGGGAATAGAACTTTGCTGCGAATATACATAAATTGTCACTGAAACGAGGCAGTTTAGCGGGACTACTAAAATTCTTTTTTTGTAGGTCATATTGATTTGCAAAACAAATTTTCCACAATTGTTAGTTTTGATATTTGATTATTTCATAATCCTGCTTTAATCCAATAGTAATCGGTTGTTGAAATTGCTTAAAAACGTTTAGATTTGCATTCTTAGGTATTTGTCTAATTATGTTTTATATCAATTACTATTGAAGAAAGCGGGAGACAAGGTATGTTTGCATAGCATCTAGCATAGGAAACATTCTTATGTAATTTTCTTATTTTTTTAGTGTTACTTTTTGATTACATTACATATTTGCATTATTATCATCACATTTGCATAATTACCCTTTGATTATTCTTATTTAATTTTTCTATTTAACTCTCTTTTGCTTATGGTGTGTAGTTTTTAAATTTGGAAGATAATAATGAAGAAAACTTCTAATTATCCTACTACATTCAAATTTCAAGTTAAACTAATTTGAAATCAAGAGGAAGAGAAGGATAAAGAGATAATCCTGTTGGCCCAAAGATCATTAGCCCTACTATTGATGATAAAAAAACATATGTAGTGATGTTTTTAACAATCTTGTTTAGCAAAGTTTTAGGTTAACTCTTTGTCCCATTTTGGCTCCATCACAAGACTCACACGTTTAGAAGCCAAGAAAATATCGATCCAAAGCCTAAACACATATATGAGCTCAAGGATCAAGATTGTAAGAGATGACTATATCAAGATTTGTTTTCTTGCTTTTTACATTTTAGATAGAATTTATAGTCGTTTGTTAAAACCAAGATGATATAAATTGATAGCTCTTTTGAGATTGACACACACATATCTTTCACATTCCTAAAGTGTTTTAAAAAGAGTTCAAAACATTTATCTTTTGTCTTCAAGATTGAGTTTCAGAAACGCGAGTTTCAGAAAAATTGATTTTCGATTTAGAAAAGTGTTTTTACAAAATATAATTCTAACTTTGTTTTGTGTTGATCCATGAAACACACTGGTTCTATCAAGTCCCAAGAACTTTATTTTGTTTTTATAAAAAATATTTATTTTTGTCAGAAAAAGATTGGTCACAAAAAAATTTCCAAATCAAGTTTTGGCCCAAGATCAGTCGACCGACCGGTAGACCATAGGCAGAGCAGAATTGCTCTGTCGGACTGACATGCACCAAGTACAATGTGTGCACTTCAGTCGACCGTGCGGTCAACCGACTGCAAAAGCTTTGCTCTCGGTTGGGTCCGGTCGACTGCTCTGGTCGACCGACAACGAGTTTTGTTCTCTGGTTGGAAAAAATGGTCGATCGGTCGACCGCTATCCCCAACAGTCAAAAATCTGACCGTTGGCGGTCGACCAGCTGGTCGACCGACAGAAGAATTTCCTTCTGATTTTTCCCAACAGCTATATTTTAATTTGTCTTTTTCTGGGTCTTTTCCCAACGGCTCTTTTAGGTTTCTCCCCTATAATAGTGGGACGATAGGAAAACCCTTTAACAAGTTTGAACAAGTTTTTATTAGTTTACAAGAAGATTAATTAAATTTTAGTCTTTTCTTAAAAAGATTTTCTTTTGAGCCAAATTTCACATTCTTGATTTTTAGCTTAAGCCTTCTCTTACATCTTTATAAGCTATTTCTACTACACAATCCCAAAGAGTTTCACCTCTTTATCTTGCTATAGGATTGTACTTGTGAGCCCTTTTGTGATCAGATTAAGATCATCGATTTCCTTCTATTGTGAAGTTGTAGAAGTTACGGCCTCAAGTGAGCTAGTGAGCTCCGTTGTTGTGGTGTCGCGGCATCACGAGAGAGGACTTGTGAGTCCATTAATTTCTAGTGAGAACTTGTAATGGTTGACGATCTAGTGAGAATCAGTCATAGTGAAAATCCTTCATAGTGTTGAAGGTGGGGATGTAGAGCAGTGGCTCGAGCCTCAAAACATATCATCGTATTTGCCACAGTTTACTCTTTCTCACTTCACTCAAATCTCTCTTTACTTACTTGCACACTTATATTGTTTACTTATTTGTAAGTATTTCTTGTGTTGTGATTGGTATTTGCTAAGTTGCTAGTAAGTTAATTTTAATTCAACATTATTTGCCATTTAGTATAGCCATCACCTATTCATCCCTCTAGGTGATTTACAATTTTTATCAGAGCCTAACCCTAGTTTTGGTTTAACCACCTAAGAGAGATCCTTCTTTTGGCTATATTCATTTGTTGCATTTGCTATTTATT
>JAVJIF010024803.1:0-34766 GCA_038442645.1 Agave tequilana | reverse complement strand
GTATTCCTAGTTTCTGTATTTATTGCCGGTTGATATCGATAAATAAGTGAAGCTTGATAGCAGCCAGGAATAATATCTCCTTAAAGAGAAGCTTCGCTTCTATGAGATGGTTTTAGCAAACTTTTTCTGTTTCTTTACCTCGACTCAAACCTGTTTAGAATGTACTTTTGGGTGATTTAGCTCCTTAAAGTGATTAATTAAGATGGTAAAAGATTTTTGGGCTGAGCTAAGTTTGGATCCTTTGAGAGTGTAGAACTTTTTTAGAGTAGCAGGAGTTGATTTTGAAAGGGTGTGGAGACTAGATTGTCGACTTTTGAATCAATCATGTCGTGGTGGCCAAGTTTAGGTTTTCAGTCTAAACTATAGAGAAATAACCCATCAGATAGAGGAGAGGCGGCATCTGAAACAAAAAAAACATCACAGCCAAAACGGTTTTGAAAGAGGATGATTGGAATTCTAAGAGGAGCAGGTTCTCAACTCCATCTCCTGTAGTTCCTTGCAAGAAAGAGGAGAGGTGGCACATCTGATGAGAAATGTATGACAGCCAATATTGGGATTCAAAGAGGATGATTAGTTGTCTAAGAGAAGAGGAGATTTTCTACGCCGACTCCTATAGCTCCTCAAAAGGAACTGGTGTTATAATGGTTTAATACTTTTGTTGAGACAAGTAGTTTATATTGTACACTAATTTTGGCACTTTCTTGAATTATGGTACTTTTAATGGATAGAAAAGTGTTACCAGTGATGGATATATTTTTGCGGCCATTAAGGCCTGATGGGCCATATCTTTAGGTGCATACATGGCCTATTTGAATTTTTGGTTTTAGTTTTGGGGCTGAGCTCAGGTTGTTAGAATTAGAGCTTGACCCATCCTTGAGACCAAGTGGGCTGGGCTTTATTAGCATGACTTGTGTTCGGGCTTTTGTATTGCTATTTTTAACTTGTAGTCTATTTGGCTCAGCATTTCCTAGTCAAGGTTTGTGGCATCACATGATAGTCGCTAGAGTTTTTTTTGTTTTTTAAAATTCACTTGGTGACTGGCAGCTGTATCTGCCATTGCACTTGGCTTTGTATGTTTCTTTTTTTATAAGGAATGCTTCTATCATCTTGAGAGTTTCCATTTGTTGTGGGGTGTGCATCAAATGTTTTTCTACTGCGAGAATGCAACCAGATCGTACATCTTAGTCTTGCCTTTCTTTGTTAAGGAAATTCTTTTGTGAAAAGATTCACATGGTGTCTCGCAATGAGTTTGCTGGTTTTATGATTAGAATGTTGCTCCTGTAGGTGCTTTAACTTTCAAACAAAGGAAACCTCCAAACTTAAAGGAGCTACATCACATTGCACGTCTATAGTCATGTCTAGTTTCCTATCATGTTTCTGTGTAAACTTGAGGGACTTTTTCAACTGTTTTGCTTTATGCTCTTCACTTTTGTCCTTTGGCCTTTGTTTTAAGTTAATAAGCTGTTGCTTTATTTAGTTTTCATCTTTGGCCACAAAAAAATAAAATTAAAGGTTTGTATCACCACAACCCATTATGTGAGAGGTGCATGTTTATGTTCAAAATTAACTTTTTGTTGGATCATCATCTTGGGATTTACTTTTGAATAAGCCCTGGTCACATTGGGTTTCAAAGTAGTCAAGGTTTAAAAACTTTGTTTCTATTCAGGATTTTAGACCCCTTCTAAGAGTTTCAGTTCTGGCAGTTTTAAGTGAAGCTCTTGGTTATGTTTCAATAGTCATTGGGAAAAAAAAAGAAGAAAACTAGTATCAAATTTCATATCTTTTTTCTCCATGTAGTCTAACAATTTGGCTCTAGCAACCGCAGCATGAATTGCAACAAGCTAGCCATTCTTTCAACATAGTAGATGTATGTGATACTGGTACAACAAACCAACATTATATTAATCGTAGCTGTTTTGTCTCTGGCTATACATTTAAAGCCGTGTTGAGGCAGTCCCTAATTCTGCCATTGTACTTCATTGTAGCATTCATGCTGAGAAGGATGTTCTTTACTATCCAAGTGTTCTCCCCTCTTTGTTTGGTTACGGCACGAATCTGTAGATGGTCACATGCTAGAATGCAGCATGGTATAAGCTTTAGCCACACTTATTCTCATTAATCCTCTTGCTTAAAAGAGGCAAAGACTCAACATATGGGTCTCGGGTAAGTAAAGAGAGCACTATCGTAAAGCAGAGCCTTCGACTTAGCTTTATGAGTAGATATGTTCCTTCTCAGAGTCCACTCCTTTTTTTTTTTTTTTTATGAAGTGTTAATGTTAGCCTTTTGCATTCTCATCAGTCACCATGCATCACCTTTTAATTAAAGAGCTACACTCTGTAAAGTAAAGATCTGTCCACTTTGAGGTGCTACATCACCTCACACGCTTTGGTGTAGTCACTTCTAGTTATTTATCCTGTATTCCGTGTAATAATGTTTTGGGAGCCTCTTCAGCCATTCTGGCTGTTACCTTTGTGCTCTTCTTTTTAGTCAATTTGTCTTTTTCTCATATATTTTTTTTATCCCCTGGGGCTCCGCATATGCTCTGTATGTTTTCACTATGACCCTATCCCCATGGAAACAGTATTTGTTTTTATCCCCTGTGGTTTTATTTAGTACCACTAATACCTCAAACTGTTCATATTTAACTATCTTTGGATCTTTTATTTGGAGAACCTGCTGCTCTAGCATGATGGTCTTTAGAATTCGCCCATATGTTTTAAAAGTTGGTTCTAATTCAAGACTATATGGGTTCCCCACTATAGTTTCATTTTTGACAGTTCTG
Source organism: Agave tequilana (assembly GCA_038442645.1). Classification (NCBI taxonomy): domain Eukaryota; kingdom Viridiplantae; phylum Streptophyta; class Magnoliopsida; order Asparagales; family Asparagaceae; genus Agave; species Agave tequilana. The sequence continues at coordinate 31,984 of JAVJIF010024803.1, read as the reverse complement.
GAACAAAGTTTTCTGTTCGGTTTCAGTAGTCTTAAAACTAAAGTAGACATTATTCTAGTTAAATATTGCTTTTGCAACCTGCAAGCTTTGAATGTTGTTAGATTCACCAGTTTGGTTTCAGTAATCTTAAAAATAAAGATAAAATTAGGAATTTTTTAGTTAAATGTTACTTTGGTAATATGCCAACCTTGAATGTTGTTGGATTCAGGTATGTTTGTGCGTAGATTGATTGATTCTCATAACCACCAAAGACTTCAATATGAATAATTTTTTCATGATATTTAATAATTGTAAAAAAATTTAACAAAAGTAACCACATTTTAAGGTGCTGTATGCAAATCATTCAATGCCTGCTTTAGTATGTACAATTTCATCAGTCCTTTTATTTTCCTGTGAAATGTACACAACATGATACATTTAAAGGGGTGTCTTTGGAAAAACCAGATATCATATTAAATTAGGTGCTATATAATAATAAGACCAGTAAACTTTCAAGTTTTGTGGGATTATTTGTGCAAAATGTTCTTTGTCTGTGTAATGTATAACAAGTATTAGGATTTTGGGTTGGGTTGTTTGGACAGCACTAGACCTGGTTTTATTCTGACGCAAATTGGTTTACTAGCTGTAAAGGTTTCTTGAGAAATCAAGTCTGATCTGAACATTTCACCAGTCCAAACCTGATCCATTTTATTTACAAGCCCCCCCCCCCCCCCCCCCCTCCCAAGCATCATGCCAACTGAGTTTGGTGTCAACTGCACCTATTTTTGAATTGACTTGTACGTTTAGTTTTAAATCTTTTTATTTAGTGGCTTTGAGAATAGTAATCACAGTATTTCATATTAGTTTATGAGCTTCATGTTTCTGATTTCTGTTTATTTCTCACATGCAGCTGGTTTAATTAGTCTGCATAATCAGATGGCGCCACCTGCTAAAGGTATGCACTTAACTTTAGTTTTAGTTTGATTACCTCCTTGTTGTATTGATGTTTGGCTAATCTAAATGATATCTACAGTACTATTCCAGTTAGTATATTCAGGTTTAATTGTAATTGTTAACAACTGTATAGTTGCTAAATTTCTGCTGTGTGGACTTGGTAGTCCATTTTTAAAACTGCAGATATCTTGGTACAAAAAAACAGATACTACAGTGTTTATCAAAATTAAGTACAAATATAATGATGGAAAATGGAAAATTAAACAAAGAAATAAATGTAATAAATGTGAATAGGTGCAATCTTTTTATATTTTATTGAAAAGTTGGCAATAAAAGCTTCCTATGAAGTTCTTGAATACCCCTTTTGAGGTGTTTCTATGTTGTATAGCTATCATTCAATTTCATAGATTCATGTGCATAGTAATTGCATGTTTATGGTGAACAAATAATTTTATGTTTCAGGAACATATTTTTAGGTCATACAATCCAAATTAAAAATAATAATTTCATCACTTGTTCGGTTTTGTACATTAGGCCATTATGTTCTTTATAGTATTCTTGGGGGAAATGTCATACGAACGGCACATCGGATGCAGCTGTAAAACATTAAGTTTTGTCTTTAGTGTATAACAGTATTAAATTTTTTTTGCGAGGCCTTTAATTTTTGTATTTTACCCCTCTGGTTTGGCTTGCTTGATCTCATCAAACTATATGTGATTCTCATTTCAATCTTACTGTTGTACATTTGGAATAACTATATTATTCTTTTTCTCTTTTTTTTTTTTTTTTTTGGGGGGGGGGGGGGTGGGGGGTGGGGGGGGGGAGTGTGGGGGGGGGGGTGTTGAAGTCATGCATTGAACATGCAAGCAGTCTGAATGTTTCAACAGGTGTTTATATATCTATGTTAGTGAAGTTTTCTCACATAACATACTACCAAGTGATTGAAACTTACAATTCAAACTTGTTGGTTATTATAAAAAAAAAGTTTAAATTTCTAACTCAAGCAAGTGAATATAAATATCTCTAGTAGAGTGGATTCTTTGTAAGCCGCCCAAATTGGAAGGTACTTGACCTATGATGGCCGAAAAATATTTTCTGTTGGTGAAGGTTGCAATAGTTGCAGACTGCAAACTATGTATAATTAATTCTCAAATTGCAATAGTGTAACAAAAACTGTGCTGCCTAAAGGGTGATGAATGACTAAAACCCTGAATATGCAAATATTATGTTCGTAGAATCTTTCTTCAGAAGCCCAGAACTATTTTGTATTGTGGAATAGGGGGTTATTCTATTCCCTGATAGCTAATAATGTGTGAATTCTTTCTTAAATTTGAAAGACATCTGGATTTCTGAAAAGCTGGTTTATGGTTAGATACATTCATATCATGTTTTTATTCTTCTCTAAATATAAGATCCCACTATTTGATGTTAATATGAGACACCTTTTACTGTGTGTGAAGACACTGAGACAAATGTAATAGTTTTAACCTACTCCCAACTGAACACGGTATATATGAACATGGGAGGGATATCCAATTTTAATGTGCTTGCTTAAAGACAGCACATGGTGTTATGCCTTTATTATGATATGGTATGAAGTCTTTCTTGAGTCGACATACCTTGAATAATAATAATGTTTTTCTTATTTAATTAACAGAAATACTACTTTCAAAATGTTGTCTCAGTTCTTAGTTTTTTTTTAATACCATGATGAAGAATTTTTCTATCTTGTTTCTTTTGCTCCTTACATCTTAAACTCAAGCACAAAATGGAAGGACCTTAATTCGGTCTCAGGACCTTGAAAACCCCACAGCATTGATCTTGAGAACCTATTAAATAATGTTTTCTACCTTGTTCAGTTTTCTAGTGGAGTCTTTTTTAGAAGCTAAAAGAAATCCTTGGTGCAGCTCTAAAAAGGTGATATAATCTGTTATATAGATTAATTTTTTTTTTGACCGAAGCTGAACAGGTATTATATTACGAAGTGATAACTACATAATGCATGCAGTCATGTAATTTATTATAGTCTTCTCTCTAAGATGGGTAACTTTCTGTTAATTTTTTACCAGTGTGAAATTCGATTCCATCTTATTTTTATCACTTTCTTCTTTGAAAATCTTTAGTGTCTGCATAACATTATTAAGAATGATCTCCTTTTTTTTTCCCCCTTTAACTAACATTCTTGAGGAATTACTACGGTCACTCATGAGGAGAATCACTTCTGACTACTTCTAGTGAAAACTTTATGCCTATTCTTTTTCTGCTCAAGAAATATCTTTCCAGTTCTTTTTTCTGGTCTGTCCTAATATTAATTCAAATATGGTTTGAATTGGTTATTCTTGGTATATGTGACTTTTGCCAACACTGTAGCTTCTGTAACTCTATGCCTGCAGCTACGTCAAAGAAAGCTGATGGCAAAGCACAGGCCTTGAAGGTTGCCAAGGCTGTCAAATCAGGGGCTTCAGCCATTAAGAAGAAGGCCAAGAAGATCAGGACATCTGTGACCTTCCATCGTCCCAAGACTTTGAAGAAGGACAGAAACCCCAAGTATCCCAGAATCAGCGCCCCTCCCAGGAACAAGCTTGACCACTACCAGATTCTCAAATATCCTTTGACAACTGAGTCCGCCATGAAAAAGATTGAAGATAACAATACCCTTGTCTTCATTGTGGACATCCGGGCAGACAAGAAAAAGATCAAAGCGGCCGTGAAGAAAATGTATGACATCCAGACCAAGAAGGTTAATACCCTCATTAGGTCAGCAAATCTCCATTCACCCAGCAGAGAATTCTACAGCTACTTTTGGAATTAAATCATTCATTCCGTTTCTTATGCTCTTCTTCACCTGCTGCAGGCCTGATGGGACGAAGAAGGCGTATGTGAGACTGACACCGGACTATGACGCTCTTGATGTTGCCAACAAAATCGGCATCATCTAAAGGAAAGGGTTCCATTGGCTTACATTTCTATGCTGATGTTTGAGAGGTTTTAGTGGAGACTTCTGCTTTACTGATTTTTTGTGAGTATACGAATAGTATAGCTTAGTTTGGTAATGCTGGTCTACTGGCCCTCATCGCTGAGCTTTCTATGCATCGAAACCCACCATGTTCCAAGCTACTAGTATTCTTATGCCTTTGTTTAGTGACTGTATACTTTGGATGGTAAGTCGAGCTTCGCCATTCGCTTGCGCTCCCCAATGTGGTGACAACATCCGTTTACTTTGTTTCTGGTTGCCTTTATGCCTTGTGCTTTCTACTTTCTGGTGCATTGTTAGTTATGTGTGACTGATTGTGTTGGTTGGTGACCCTACTTTATGCTTTTTTTTGCTTTTGGACATATTATTCTTATGAGAATACTTTTGAGATTGTTATGGCCACTATTTCCAAAGATCTGCATGAACTATTGGATTGCTGTGGTGGTGAGATTTATAGGAATGTTAGAGCTTTCCTCTTGTGCTTCTGTGAGAACTTTTTTTTTTAAGTGTCAAAGTTGTTGGCGGCTGCTACGGTTGATTATTTAAATTTGCTTGTATTTTGTGTTGATTGTTTAATGTGAAAACATTTTGTGAGGCCAATCAGTGATTGATGCGTCAGTACAATTATCTCTGCTTGGGTCTATTATTGTTTTTAGTTTAATGGTCTCTTTGGGACCATTTCAATTCTTGGTGGTGGCTTTAGTTTGCTATGGTTGAATGATGCATTGGTGCTTCTTTCTGGACTAGAATAAGTATTGGATAGTGCGCTAAGCTTTTAAAAGCCAAGGGATTTTATATGATGCTCGCATGAATCTATCTGCATGAAGTTTATGTACGTTCAATTCGCTCTATTTAGGGTTGTCGAAAAGATTTTTTTTTTTTTGGGAAATTTCAGTACAACCCTACAACACTTTCCTATTTTTGATTAAGAAAAAAAACTCACTTTCCTATTTTTATTCGCTACAAGCCTACAACAACTTGATCCATGTCAGTATAAATTGATTTTCTCAATTATTATTATTTTTTATATATTTTCATTTCCTCTTTTATCCTTCTCTATCGATGTCGATGTTGCTCTTCCTTCAACTCTAATCATGACGCAGAGTAATTAGCCGATCAATCTATGCGGTTATGTCGTCGTGGGGTTGGAAGGGGTGCGGGGAGTCTCCTTGGGCGGAGCCTTCGGACTACATTTTTTTCAGATTGACCTTTTGCATATCTTATTTGTTCCTGCTCGCGATGAGTTTTTGTTTGTGTTTATGATCAATGTGGTTTTTAGATCTGAAAAGTATTGAGCATCATTCGATGTCGGTGAACGAGAATTTGCTGATGATGCTGATACAAGAACTATGACTCATGATCGCAATCCTTTGTGAGAAATGCGATCTTTTGTGAAGATTGGATGAGGACTACGACTATGGTCACAGTTCTTTTATTAATTTAAAAATTAAGACATTTTACTAGAATTGCGATCATTATCGTAGACCAATATAAGCTGGGAAATTGTGTTTTGTGAGCACTGCGACCAGACTAAAAAGTAAGGCATTTTAGTAAGGATCACAATCTTAAAAAAGTGGACTGCGATCATGGTTGCAAATAAAGACTCAGAAATATGATATTTTTATGGGATTGCGAGACATGACATTTTTTTGAGGACTGCGATCATAGTCACAATCCTAATAAAGAAAACTGTGATCATGATCGCAATCTTATAAAGACTTAGAAATATGACATTTTTGTGAGGACTGTAATCATGATTGCAGTCCTAATAAAGACTCATATATGGGGCATGTTTATGAGGGCTGTGATCATGGTAGCAGCCCTCTATATACCGGGCAATCCGTATTTTCGAAACGGTCCGCTTTTTTTAGAAGTGATTGTTGCGGAGCATTTGCGTCTTTTGTCGCTGAGGAGCACTTTTGCGCTTGACATGTGAGCGCACGTGTTTGGCTTAAAAAAAGATGCGGCTATAATGAATTAAATTATGAAGCTGAGTTTTTATCTAATTACGATTTGACACGGGAGGGCAGTAAACGTAATCACCTTTTGTTTTTTTACACATTTTTCTGTACAAAGATTAACACCGTGTTTCGAATAATATTTCTCTCCCGAACAGTGAGGGTCAACGTACAAGGACTCTTATGCGGGTACAATACAAGTGTGTTGGAAGAATATTCCTCAAAAGAAATATTAAATGCAATATTCTCTCTCTTTTTTCCTCCTTCCTTTTTTCCTTTTTCTTTTCTGTTTGGTTGCCAAGGAAGTGGGCGGAAGTAAGAAAATAGGGAAGTGTAATTGCTTACTTTCCTGTCTATCCAAACACCGGAAAAGGAAAATAAGAAAACCTCTTTTCCTTTTATCTTTTCTATTTTACACAACCATTTCCTCACTTCCAGAGTGCTACAATTAATTTTGTGGTCATGTAAATCACATTTGTAATAAATTGTAGCACAAAACAGTTAATTTTTTGACCATGTAAATCTCACTTGCATTCTAATTATAGTCTATTTTTTATTTTTCTTAAAATTATTTTATTTTAATATTATTATACGGTCAACTTTGTGGTCAACTTTTTCACTTCCACTTTCACATTACCATCCAAACACCGAAAAGAAAAATATTTTTCAAACCACACTTCCCAACAACATCCAAACACCGGAATACTTACTAACCAATTCCAAGTTCCAAAGAGAATTATTACTACTTTCTCAGTTCCTCACTTCCTCACTTCCACCCTTAACCAAACAGGTTCTTTTGAGGAATAATAGCAATAGACAATTACGGTAAAATTCTATCAACTATTAGAAGTTGTTGAGAGTCTCATTTCATGCAGGCTAATTGAAACGGTTTTGTGATAAAGACGAGTAACAGATTCTCATGCCATTTTCTTTTTCTTTTTTAAATTAATTATGATCGGTGATTCTCTTGCTCCTATTATTTTTTATCTAGTTAGGATCAGTACATCTTTTTCTCTAATCTCTGTAGACGTGTCAAAATCTGTCTGATTTAGCATATTTCTTGTCATTGAAATTAAAAGACGTAAATAATTATAACCCAATTATAACTACGACGTTTGTTTGGACTGTAATTCATAAAAGACTTACGCAACTCAACAACCACTTATTTGCAACCTAATTACTACTCACTTACAGTCTAATTACAGTTAATTTAGTGGTCATACAAATTTGTATTATTTTTTTAAGTTAATATTAAATTTTTAATGTTTATCGTTTTTAATATTTATTTGCAATATTAAATTTTTTAAAATCATCAAATAGTCTGTGGTCAATTTTTTCACTTACGACTTACATATTACGACAACCAAACACCGTAAAATACAACACATTTTCTTACTTACAACTTTATATTACCAACCAAACACCGTAAAATTTACATACGTATAACTCATTTACAACTGTAAAAGATTTTATCAATTATGACTTACGAATTACGGCCAATTAGGACAACCAAACAGCTACATTGAGGCTTTTCGCGTCATCTGGAAAGCCAGGCTCTACTTGAAAAATGTGTTTCTTTGGGGGAGAGATTTGATTACTTAATCTACAATTCGTGTGTGTTTTTATATGCACGTGTAATTTAACAAAATGAGAGACATGTTTAAAATATTTCTAAAAATTCTATTTGTGAGGAAGCCACGTAGTTTGAAAGTGGTTCACGGCACAAAATACCCTGATGGGCTGATGGCTCCGTGTACGGCGTATGTATGTTTGAAATTGATATTTGTAAATATCTGTTGGATTCCCATTAGATGCTTTTTTTTTTAATATGAATTTAACAAGTATTAGCTATAAAATTACAAAAAAATGTATATCAGATATTTTAAATATTTATATATAAATAAGAAAACAATGAAATTGTAGTTATAGACCCACTACCAGCTACTGTTACACGCACGCCTCTCTCTTTCATCTATCTCCAATTTCACTGATACCTTTTGCTTTGTGATTTAATTTATATATACATAGAAAGAGATATACTTGTGTCATCTCGAAAGGATTTGAGGTCGAATGCTTCTCACTGAAATATAATTTTACGACATGTGAGTGCAAGATTCACTCCGTTGAAGTTGAACTACATTATTTCAAGTAATTAAAAATGAAAAATCAAATATTTTGAATATATTTTGCTCATCCATCAAGTAGGCAAAAAATGAATAGTCGAAAATAACATATTACTTGGATATATGTCTTTAGACATATAAATTATCGATCCGATCATTTCATCATGATGTAAATACTTAAAAACCTTCACACACCAATTTTTGTTATATTTCAAATATTCTTCATCGTTAAACTAACCAACTTATTATTTCTGCCATCTATTTTGTGCTTACTTGATGGATGAGTAAAAAGTATTCAAAATACATGATTTTTAATTTTTAGTTACTTGAAATAATGTAGATCAACTTTAACAGAATGGATCTTATACTTGGTTGAAGTAGGTTTGTATTTGAGTGGAAAAGCTTCGGCTTTGAATCATTTCAGAATCACACAAGTCTCTCGCTCTATATATATGCGCTCGCGTGTGTGTATATATATATACACACTTTTAATGTCATCTAATGAAACTTCGTCAGATAGCATACCAAAATTCTAATATCCCTATCACATTTTTTCGATACAATCACACATTATGATTTTTATGCCCCAAGTCGTATATATATAAAAAATCACATATTTTGTAGTTCTTTTACTCATGTGTCAAATAATTAAAAATTTAATGATTTTTCAACGGCAATATAAATAGAACTATCAGAACAATATTTAAACCGACAACAATTCATGTGATTTTAATATGCATACAACTTAAAACACAAAAATTATTTAATTGAAAAAAGGGCAAAATGAAAAGAGAGGGACAAGATTATTTTTAGTTTTTCTCTAGTTAATAGTTTTTTCCTATTTATACGGACTCAACACAGTAGTAAGTTGGGTGCATAATAAAGCATTATTTTTAATTTTTCAATATCTTTTGCGAATTGCTTCCCTTTTGCCGCCATCACCACCAGCCGGTAGCCCGACACGTTGTCCATCCGAGTCAGTGCCGGGCGCTGCTCCCCGGCACGCTTCCTGTCCCATAACTGTGCGTTCCTGCGTGTATTTAGGCGACCGTGCCACGTGGCCTCGTTGGGCTGAGTGGAAAATAAAATGAGAAAACATCAAAGCAAGTTTTGTCTCTTTGTGCGTGCGTATGTTTTTTTTTTTGCCTTTTTCTCTTGTGAATGGTACTTGTTCCTTTATTGGATTCTTGTATAATTATTGACTTTGAACTCTTTTTCAACTCACTCCCCCATTCCCGCTGACCACATCCATTCTCTTAACGGGTTACAATCCAAACCCGACCCGCAAACCCGACAACTTTTTACCCGTTTGGTGAAATGAGAACGGTGTGTGAAGTTGGAGCAGCATGAAATAAAGCGCGGACAAAAGCTACAATGAGAACAACATAAGTTGGTAAGTATCAAGTGTTACGATTTATAGAATTGAGCTGACATGTAGCTCATCAAAGTTTTAAACAGAAGAGAAGAGTGAGAAAATAAGAAAATAATTAATTGCAGTAAACTTTATCTCTCTATAGTTTGAAAGTGATTTGAAAAGAAGTTGCTTGTGCAGGTCAGGTGCAAAGCTAGGCAAGGGCTCATGAGGCATTTTGCCTCCCTTAAATTTCAGTGCCCCTCTTGTATTTTTATGCATGAAATCTCTTACTCATATTTTATATTGTATGCTTCCTTTCAATTTGATCATTGGTTCTTTTTCTAGAGGAGATAACCTCCCTTTTTCTCTTATTTTTTTTTTCCCAATCAAAACTTTTCACACGTTGATAACCCACTTGTCTTTCTATTGAAGAGTTTTTCAAAAACATGTACTCAAAAAAATGACCAAATGACTTGTAAAAAAACAATTCTATCGCAGAAAATTAAAAACTTGGTTTCTCTGATTTACTCCTAAATGATTGAAGGCCGTCTGATTCATTCAGTGATATGTTATAAGATTCAATGACTACAACTAGAATTACGATAATTATAATATATAAAAATAGTATTACAGCTTCAACTACTATAGTTACAATGAAATCAAAGTAAAACAGTTAATAAATCTCGTAGTAGATCCAAACCCGCACAGCTTAGATCCGACCTGAATTCATCTCTCACCGGGCGGTGAGCACACCAGATTCCACCCATCGCCCCCCGCTATTAATTTTTTTTTTCCCCGCGAAATGGCATTCGCGTAATAAACAACAAAACCACGCCGACTCTCAAACAAAGGTTACTAAAAGCAGGACGCCTGGTAGAAATTTAACGGGATGGGCAGATGGTTGCAGGAGCAGCAGAACAAAGCAGAGAGACGAGAAGGAAAAAAAGAGCGAGAGATCGCAGCAGCAGCCGAGCAAAAAAGAGGGGAAGCGAGGCTCAATTAACAGTTTTTATTCTTTTTCTCTTTTCAATCCCAATAGAGATTTGGGGGTTTAGGGATCAAAATCAAATGCCGCTACTGGAATCCCCTCTATTGCCCCCTCAGTATCAGAGATCTCCATAAACTGATAGGGTTTTGAGTAGTCCAGTTCATTCAGCTTCAGCTGGAATTTTGCGGAATTGGGGGCATTGATTTCGCTTTCCCTGTAAAGTTGAGGTTTTTACAGAGATGGCAGCTGATTCCAACATGGGATTTCACCAAGGGCTCATGCCGTCGGCGTTGCAGAACCGCCACATGCTTTCTTTTCAATCAGGGGGCGGTTTTAATGACGCAGGTCCTGTGAGTATGGGGAGTTCTGGCCTGATTGGGAGCAAAGCTGGTGTGTCCTTTTCTGGGAGCCCTAGCGGCATGGTGAACAACAGTATGGCTGCGGTTGCCGGGCCTTCTTCTAGCGCTAGCCATCACCTTGACCGGCCGCCGCCGGGATCAAACATGAGTCTGGGTTGTCCCCAGAGTGGACCATCGAGGAGCAGAACACGCTGAAACAAGGGCTCATTAAGTACGTCCTTTTTTTTTTTGCCTATCTAGTTCATTTGGTTGTATGTTGAATTGTTTCATATGCAGTTATATTGTACGATGAATTGTTTTGCTAATCATATTGGATTGTTCCTTATTGTTCTGATCATGTCAAAGGAAATAAAGCATGCTAATTAAAATGGAGGTTCTGTCCATGGCTTCAATGGTTTGATCTAAGGAGTTAATTGTTAGGCAAGACGGATTTATTTTTAATATGCAGTTCAATTCTTATAGACATAATGGGTAGTTGAAATTATTTTTCATGATCAATATGTTATGTTAGTGTCAAATTTGGGATTGGATATGGAAACAAACTCTAGACTGAGAAAGGCTCTGAGAAATATAACTGAAAGGACAATTTTTTTAATTAAGCCATCATTTTTAAAATAATTTTAAAAACAGCCTCTCTCCAGAAATAATTAGTAAAACCGACCTCTGATACGCTACGTCGGCCAACGATCGACTCGCAGTGCCAACGTAGCGTGTCTCGCTGGGACTGTTTGTTTTTAAAAACTCCGGGGTTGACAACCCCGGAGAAAAAAAATATTCTTTTAACTTTTAAACTTCAAACACCCGCAAAAATAGAAAATGTGTGAGAACGGAAGTTCTCTTGGAACCGGAAAAAAAGAACTTGTGAGAACTCCGGCCTTGGCAAGGCCGGAGTTCTCGTAGACCCAAAAATAAAAATTACAAGCTTGTAAATAAGAGCTCTCTTGGAACAAAAAATAAAAAATAAAAAAATCAAAGTGAGAATTCCGGCCTTGCCAAGTCAAGAGTTCTCTTAGACCCAAAAAATAAAATAAAAATACAAGCTTGTAAATAATCACATTTTGTTTATTTTTATAGGTCTTTGAACTCCGGGGCTGTCAACCCCAGAGTTTGTTAAAAAGTCAAAAAAATAATATTTTTTCTCTGGGGTTATCAATCTCGGAGTTTTTTTTTAAAACAAACCAGGCACGCTACGCCGGCGACAGAGTCGACCGTTGGCTGACGTGGTACCGACGTGGTGTATCAGAAATCGATTTTGCTAATTATTTTTGGGAGCATCTGTTTTTAAAATTATTTTTAAAATGAGGGCTTAATTCAAAAATTGTCCTTAAGAAAATTCTATCAGTGTTTGTTGACATGATGCCACCATTTGAGTTGATGCTGAATTCCTGGCTGAAATTATTGCCAAGATAGTGCAATGATATAAAGTTGGACGTCTAGCGACAGGTGGGGACATTAGTTGACTGGTTATGTAATTTAAGTTCGTCTAACCCAGGCGTAGAGTTTCAATATTTATCTTTTTTCGTGTTTATCTTTTCCAGGCTGCTTGTTTAGATATAGTACTATTCTGCATTATTAATAGATTTAGGCAACAACAACAACAACTAAGCCATTTGTCCCAAGTATTTGGGGTAGGCTACATGAACCAAAAGAGAATTATGCCGGATCGGGCATATGGATCAGCTTTCTCCACTCATTCCTATCGAGCAATATACCTTCACTAAGACCCTTAGCCTCTATATCTTGTCGTATTACCTCCATTCATGTTTTCTTCGGTCTCTCCTGCGCTCTTTTAACTTGCTCTAATTTGATACGCTCTACTCGTCGGACTGGCGCATATGTAGGTCTACGTCGCACATGACCAAACCATCGTATGTGGTTTTCTCTCATCTTCTCTTCTATAGAGGCTACGCCTATCTTAATACGAATATCCTCATTTCTCATCTTATCTCTTCTCGTGTTACCACACATCCAACGAAGCATGCGCATCTCTGCTACACTCATCTTCTGGGAATGATATCTCTTTATAGCCCAACATTCTGTGTCATAAACAAAGCTGGTCTAATTGCAGTCCGATAAAACTTTCCCTTCAGTCATAACGGAATATTACGATCACATAAAACTCCTGTTGCGCTCCTCCATTTCAACCAGCCAGCTTAGATTCTATGGACATCACTATTGATCTTTCCATCCTTTTGAATAATAGAACCCAAGTAGTTAAAATGACCGCTCATCGGCATAGATTTAGGCATTATAAGTAAAAGATGTTTTTCATTTTAAAGCGCTTTCACATCCAAATCGGGTTGGTTATGACTTATGAGCGACTTGAAGTAGAGAAACTTTGCCAAAAAAGTATAATGAACAAGTTGTGCGACTATTGTCAACTTGATATTGGTGCTTTATGATTTGGTTCCAAGGTCTTGGACAAGGTGACTATGGAAAAGGAGGGTTTTTCCATAAATGTGGACAAATCAGGAAGCCGTCCTTTCTGACCATTCAGTGAAAATTCATGCAACAAAGGAGCACCAATTGTGAGATGATTCCATTGAAGTAGATGATAAGTTGGAGCTTCTGTCAATTTCCCTTGCTAATGGATTGTCTGAGAAGTTCATCTTTGAGATCATTCTAAAACCCTTTACCACTTCTAGTTCTTGTTTACAATTTGTTGAACTGACTCATGTATACTGCTGAATAGCAGGGATCTTCTTGCTTGAAAGTTGTTTCTCCTATATCTCCTCTTTATGTCTACAGCCGATGGCATATTCTTTCTTTTCATAAGTTAGCCTAGGGTGCCAGTGGTAGCAGTTTGCTATTCATTTTTTCTTTCCCTGAGGTTTCAATTATTTTCTGTTCTAACTTATCTTAGCGAGTACAACTTAATCTCTCATTTAGACATGTTTTCCTTCTGATCTAATGCTTGTTATCCCATTTGTTTTTCTTGTTGTTCTGTGCTTCACACTTTACTTTTTACTTGATATCTCCAGATATGCCGGTGAACATGGTATTATGAAATATATCAAGATAGCTGCAATGCTAGATCGGAAGACTGTAAGGGATGTTGCACTGAGGTGCCGATGGCTTGCTGTGAGTTATTTTATATATCCTATATTATGGCATGCAGTGGTTTTCTTCCCTCTATATGTTGTCTGAAGTTTTTTTTTATCTAACGACTGGGAAATTATAATTTTTTTAGTCACATTTATCATATTTGCTGCTTTATGCACACATTTGGCTGGAGATAATTGGTTTAAATAAATTTCTTCGAAAAGGAAGAAAAAAGCAAGGAAACCGGATTGTTGGGATCTGTTCTCTTCGGACTTCTGTACATAATTTTGATTGTGCAATATCTTGGCATACTTCAGAAGAATGAAGAGTTTCAGTCTTGTGCTGCCAAATTAGTTTCTTTCTGAAATTTGAGAGTGGTCTGCGCATCAAAATTGCTTGGCTAAGTGACATAAGAATATTAAGAATCAAATGGATTTTTGACACACCTAGTTTGTCTCGATACTTTACTGTAAGATATTGTTTGTAGTATTGAGGATGTGCATAGAATTTTTTGCAGAATGTAATAGACTCGAATGAAAAAAAAATCCTATTAGTAATTTGGTGAAGTGACTTAAGTTGGTGATGCCATAAAATTTATTCAGTCATTAAACATCAAATCACTCACAGGCCTCCCTCTTCATTGCAAAGTGGGCTGTGTGATTATATTTCCATTTTTGATGCATGTTGCTTACATCCATAGCTGTCTGCATTTCCATTCATGATAAGCATCATTGAGTGTGATAGCTACCAGAGCGCTCAGGTTCCTTGAAATATTAGTTTTTCAGTTCTCATACCTGTCTTTTTTAGCCACCGAGTTACCTTCTTGAAGAGAGGCATATTGGGAATGATTTGTGTGTCCTACTGTGAGAAAGCTATTTCCTTGATAGAATTAGGCACTTTGGTGGAAAGAGCCATCTTTCCCAGGCAATCTGAAATTTTCCCCTTATGGATGTGTGGACATCTGGACACTCACTTGATATCCATTGACAATTTAAGTCATCATAGCATGATGCACATTCAGTTTCTATGTTGGCACAATATCTAAAGTCTCCACTGAACACGGGGAAGGCTATTAATCAATTTTATCAACTTATGCATTGAACTTATTATTCATCAAAATATATATTACTCATATTTATATTCACTGCACAATCTATAGGTACGCTTCTGTGTCAATTTTTGGAAGGTATCCAACTATCCATGTTAGAAACTTTAGTAGTTAGAGTTGACAACTATATTATGTTTCCAAGTGATTTTTATTTAAGTGCCTCCTTCAATTTAAACAGGTTTGGCTCTGCAATCAGGCTCTCATGAGTACTGTCTTCAAACTTGCATTTCCACTCTGCAGTGATAATACAATCTGTAATGACAAATAGAGATGTGTCCAGCTGATACAAGCTATTGAAGGTCACTGCTCCTAAATTGAGCTATCCAAGTTCTAATTGAAGACTCGCTTGTTAGATGAGTTATAGGAATTTGGGATCATCCATATTTGTTTTCCTTATTTTAGGAGATTGGAAGGATTCCTATCTAGCTGCATGATTTTAAGGTACATGATAAATGAGGTGGGTTTGGTTACCTGTCAAGTGCCAACTAATCTTCTAGGTTTCTCGGATTACTCCTAGTTCTTTCTTTAGATGCCTATGCGAGTGGCATGTAATTTTTTATTTTTTTTGAAATATAGGTCGTAGCCTGGTGCAAGTGGGATTTGAACCCAGACCTCTTGCCCTCTGCAAGAAGGTTTTACCATTGTACTAAAGTGGCACTTGCAAATAATTAGATGGATTGCAAGGCGTTGTGTCATCGAACCATATCATATTCTTCACAAGCAAGTTTTTTCCCCTTGTGTTCTTGTCTCTAGAAATAGAAGCTTCAATTATGATGACGATGACACAGTTGATAATGGTAACTGTGATGAAATGTTTGACTTCATGAGATGACCCTTTTCTATCACAACCTTTGCTTTGAACTTTGTTGAGGCAATGAAATTTTACTAGTGGCAGGATTTTGCTATTCGACTTTTGTTTCATTCTTTATTTTTTATTTTCGAGGGAGGGGAGGGTGGGTTAGGAGGGAGGGAGGGCCCAGGAGGCACATGTATTCCAACATCCCATTGAGAAGAGTAATGAGATTCTCCAACATGGACGGATACCTTGCAAATTTAAATTGTTAGATTTTAGGAGATGGAGTCCTTAGTTGTTCAAGCGTGACTGCAATTTTTGGTGGAAGTCTTTCTTTTTAAGACGAAGCCTGCCTTAGTTTTCATCCCTTCTTTTTCCTCTCCAACCCCCCCGCACCCTTCTTCTTCTCTTTTATTTACCTCTCTCACCTTTTGTTCTCTGTTACTGACAAATATGTACAAAAATTGCAAGACTATGGTAAATTTAAATTTTATCTACTTATCTAACCATCTGCACCAAATAATACGGGTTGCAAGACCCCATATAAGTGACTCTCTGGTCCCTCTTATTCCTTTGTTTCTTTTGTCCATACGCTGATTTCAAGACGACAAAGGATGGTATGTCCAAATATTGGACCGTTCAGAGCTTATATTCCTATATCCGTTCAATTGTGAACCCCAGACCCTGAGAATCACATCACCTGATATAGGAGCTCCTACCGGACCTATTTTTTTCTTGATTCCACTGTTGCATACTGCAACATCATTACAAATGGTCCTATGATAAGATGTTAGGTGAAAGTCTTAAAATATATCCAGCAATTGACAATATGCCAATAACTGGAACATATGGAAACAATTTCAATGATCATATGGCTGGCAAAGAATGAGAAGTGGGCCAGTAAATTCAGTGAAGTATGTTTCTGGAAACAAAAAAATCAATAACAACTCAACATTCTCTGCTAGCAACTTAAAGTTTACGTTGCATGGTCATTATGCATTCTTATTTACCAGACTTCAAGCGCTGGTTTATCCATGCAAATATTGGAGGATCCTCATAGCAAATGGCCCCATGAACCTTTTAAACATTAGGGAAACCCTATTCTTCCTAATTCTCTAGAAAAGAAGGGCAAAAACTTGGATAAGCCAGAGGCAGTTTTGTCACACACTTAAATGTCATGATGTGGAGTTCAGGGTTCTGAACCCCCACTCTGTTACTAAGCATGATGACCGTTGAGGTTGATCCTTTTCTTAAGGACCAGTTTATGCCTATTATTCAGGAAGCATAAGATATAAGTTAGATGTACTTGTCCCTGGTAGTTGGTTTTGGGTTACTAACTGTAGCTTCTTTCATGAGCTCCAACATCTTAAAGCACAGAAGTTTTAGTATTGAATAGACGTCTAAAAGTTGCTGCATGCATATTGTTGGTGACCAAAAGCGAGCACGACCAAGCTGCTGGGGAGGGTTATGTCTTCTATAAATGAAAACCATGACCACGGACTACAGATAGATGGTTTATCTCCAATTCACAACATCAACCACAAGAATTTTGTTTATTCTTGTATAAAGATATTTATGAATTAACTACTTGTATTGAATTTTTGACTTTGACAACCTAACTGCTCAATACCAGAATGGTTTAAGGCTTATCTAGGATGACAATTCTGGTCTCCACCTTTGGCATGCAAATCATGTGAACATATTTGTAACGTCCCGATCCCGTGGATACGGAAACCCTACGGCGACGTACATACGCAGGGCGAGAATACCCTGACATACGTACGCTTAAGCCTCAGTACAAGAGATACATACAATATACACAATTATTTCAGTATTAAATAAGTATAAGAATACCTATAAAAGGGTTAGTGATCACGATAGATACGACAACAGAAATAAATAAAGGGACAAGGGCAAAATAGTAAAGATACCTATGAATAATAAAGTTGACAGGTCTCCTAACAAAATCCCGAGAAACACCAAGTATTACGATACTTTGAATCTCCAACCTGGGCATGCGAACCCAGAGTCGTTAGAAAGCGACTTAGTGAGTGGTAAAATGAAGAAAGCAGCAATAATATATTAATAGTAATACAATCACAATAATATATAATATATGTTTAACTACTAGTGATACAATATAATTATGCTAACGATCGGTATAATTAATACAAATGTTGTATTCATACTATAACAGTAGTAATACCTAGCATGCATGTTACAACGGTGATACTACTACTATCTTACACAATTATATAACATGAATAGCAATTACTATTATCGGGAAGAGTCATATATATCTACCTTTATACTATTAGGTTATTATAATCAATAGGAGTTATACTATTTATATATTATTGTCAGTAAGTTGAATATTATACAACATTTAGTGACATATCAATATAGTCAACTTGTGTAAGTAACACATATTATATTTTATTATTTTCCATTTAAGGTTTAAACTCTGTTAAAAATGGTATGATAGTATCATGAATAATATGAATAATATGAACATGTATACATGAAGTATACAAGATAACCATACTAACATAAAGAAAATATATGGAATATGGAATATATGGAATTATAGAGTATATGTGTACATGAATAGCGTGTCTGTGAAGAATACAAGAAGTGCAAAGTATATATGTGACATGATAGTAGCTAAGATAGAAAAAAGTATAACAAATATAAATGAACAATAATATACATGTATCGAGCATGTCATGTGATTTCTACAATAATAACAATTAGTACCGCCTGATATTTTAATCAATTTTTTACAGTGTCTTATACCACTAGCAGTTCATGTCAGAGCCTGCACTCCACCCGAACCCATCAAAACACGGCATACGGGTACCGTGATTTGAACGAGAGAGTGATCAAATAACAAGCGTTCCCAATATCACTATTATTTATACTATTTTATTATGTTAATTGAAAATTTCATGGTCAAGGAGCTCTAATCATGTGAGTGTATCTCGTGCATACCCAACATCACGACCTTAAATAAGCCTCTGACTGCTGAGACCAGGGCCAACCCGCTAAGACGAAACAAGTAACAGAAAATGGGAGCTAAATGAGCTATAACAGACGGTAGCTAGCACTACTACGTCCCCTGCAGTGAGACTATAATAGATCCAAACATCCACCCGAATAAATCTAGTTAACTGTCAAGTCTCCCCCAACTCCATGTTATATTTCTTATATTTAAACTATACAGTGTATCAGGAACAAGAACAGTGTATGATACATGTAACATGATAACATGATATGAGTTTTGTTGATATCATGAAATAAGATAACGAGAAACAAGAGATGCGAGATTCTAGAGATGACCCTCGTCGCTTAGATCCATGTGGCACTTAATTCCACACATCGCATATCAACAGCTCACGTGTCCAGTGACAGAAATATCGTATTAATATCAGGATTACAGGATATGCAGGCAATGTTCATATAGCAGTACTGCAAGACTATGCAAGCAACATTAATCCATGTAGCAGGAACAGTTATTCATACAACATGAATACAGAAATGATCCAAATATATATACAGGTGAATTTATGGAACAGCGAGATACAAATGAAATAATAATATTCCGTGTAATACAAAATTCATGTAACAAGTCTACAAGTACATGCAATAACAGTGTTCAGTATCTGCATGCATAACAGTATCACATGTCCTAGAGCATCCGTGTAACGTTGATACTAATACATGTAAGAACATTGGTCGTGTAACAGTGATACAGTAAATGAAATAATAGTGTCTAGTGTATGAGTGGTTAGTCCGGTAAGGTAATAGTATCAGGGTGATAGATGTAACGTGGATATATGTCAATATATCTACATATATATCAGTATTTGCGATACCACTTTTATATTATTACTGTGATCGATATCATAAGGAATTATTTATAATTATTTACTTTAAATCTCCACAATTATATTAAGAATTATCAATTTGTTAATTACTAATATATTAATAATTTATGTTTTATATTAAATCATGAACATTAAATCATGAATCACCATAAATATTATTTTATTAAAAATGTTTTACAAGAACACATCCATATATTAATTAATGGGTTGTGCCATTTACATGATTTATTAGACGGTAAATACAATTTACATGATTTATTAAACGGTAAATATAATTTAATCAATTAATTTTATTTAATAAATTAAGTATAACTTGTAAAGTAATCGCCTAGCTATTACAGGGATGTAGCTCGTCTTTTTACGATCACAACAGTTCGAGCATTGTCCAAATCGGACTCCGGCTGCTCATGATATCGCCCGAACACTAAAATCGCCGAACACTAAAATCATTAAAATGAATTAGATTTGAAATTAATAAAATTTAAAATACAAATATTATAAATTATCAAGAGGTCTTATGTAAAATATACCTTTATTAAGTTTTGGAGGATTGGTTGCTTTCGGGTTGGGTTTGGATCCCATAACCCAGACCCAATAAACTTAAATGAATACGGGTCTTTGGGTTCATGGGTTAACGGCTTTATGGGTTTGCTATTGGGTTGAACCCAACAAGAGAAAGAGAGATAGAGTGAGAGAGAACGAGGGAGGAAGGTGGGCAGCAACGGCCTGGCCGGCAGCAACATGGCCGCTCCGCGGTGCCACCAGGCCGACGGTGGCGAGCCTGGCTGCCGGCGACGCCGGTACGACGGGGAGAGAAAAACAGAAGAGAGGAGAAAGAGAAAGTAGAGAAAAGAAGAGGAGAGGAGAAAGAAGAAGGGAGGCACGCCAGCAGCGTGGCCTGTTGGCGGCGGAGGTCGGCGGCGGCCGACCATCAAAACCTAGGCAGAGGAGAGAGAAGGGGAGAGTAATATGAGAGAGAGGAGGCTAGAGATAAAGAGAGAGAGAGAGAGCAGAAGATAGGAGGAAGAAGATGGTGGCAGTGGTCCGTGGTGGCGGAGCATGGCCGCTGACGGCGGGTCGGTGGTCGCCACAGCCTGCCGACGACGGTTCAGGGGGGGAGATGACGAGTGGGTGAGGAGGGGTTTAGAGAGAGCTAAAGAGGGGGAAAGAGGGAGAGTTGGGGGAGTGAGAATAAGAGAATATGAGAGAGAGAGGCGGTGGGGAGTCGGTGGCTTGCAGGGGAAGGAAAGGAATGGATTGGAGAAGAAGAAAGAGGGGAAAATAATTATTTAATATTATTTAATTAGGTAGAATTTTGACTAGTTCCGAACGGTTCCTAAAAATTTTGTAAAATAGCAAATATAACTCGGAGAAGAAACGTGAAATCGGATTCAAACAATTCAGTCTGCTTTGCAAATTTAAATCCCAGAATCGATCGGTGATACCGGGCGACGCCGGTTTGGCCAGATTTTTGAATAATTTAGAAAAATTTTCATAATATGCTAAGGATGAAAAATATGATTTTAAAGAACAATTTAAAAATAAATTCTTGAAATTCAACTCCGTTTGTGAATTAAAAATCATGAAGTCGGCTATCGATATCGGTGGACACCGATTTCAGACATCTTTCAAAATAGTTTTGAATTTTTTTAGAAAATTTTTAAAAATCTAAAATATTGAAAAATAATATCTGAAACTGAAACCGGTTCAATCTGACTACCAGAAAGGTCAAACCAACTTTGTACGCCGTATCAAATACTGATACGGTGATACATACATCTAGGGCTGGGGATTACAATATTGCTTTGCAGTCAGTAGAAAACTTTTTGGATGGCCTTTTGCAAGCCAAATCATGAAGTTGTATTGATTCAGACCAAACCTGTATATTTCCTGCAGAAAAGGAAAAGCATAGGAGCTGGCAGATCACTTAGTTTACATCCAGTAGGTATATGGCTAATGTATAGCAGTGGGAGACCATCACTGCATCCAAGGGAAATGAGGAAAATGATGGTTGTCCTGAATCATGATTGGCAAGGGAAAGTAGTAATTAGCATGTTCATATATTGCACCAGTAATACACTGATGAGATGTTCTACAGATAGTATCAGTAGTATACTGTCATCCTTAATTGTCTCATTGTAAACTATACCAATTTGGTTCTGGTGGTACCATTCCCTCCAAAGTCCAAACATATTTTTCTATGTTAGACTAAGTCGCATAACACCATTCCATTAATTGGCTGTATAAAGATATGTTTCCTACGACCATCTGAATATCATCATGTGACCTACAATGGCCAAAATGCAATTTTGCATGGACCTGCTTATGGTTGCTAGCGTCACTAGAATCTAAAGCACAGCCATTTGAGCTTTTCGCATCAACAAATTTTGTTATCTTAGAAGAATTTATTTCTTCATTTACAATTAGAGGAGCCGAAAACTCTTGAATGCAAATTGAAATGGACAATGGTTTCACTTTTAATTTCATTGCATTCTGTACCTGGGCCTCGTTTCAGCAGGCACATGGTAGCTACTTCTGGCACTCTGTATCATAATAATGTCACAATATCCTCTCATGTTCAGACACAATTTGTATACGAAGCTGCAATAAATGTTTCTATACATCCTGTTTAAAGAGGCAACATTTATTAATTTAACCGGTTACCGGCTGCAACTGGGCTTTTATGCACTCAGCCTGCTTAGTTGAACACTTTCCTTCTCATGCAAATTAAGTTCCAATAAGCACCTTTGTCAGTTGGTTCCTACCATGAGATTAAATGTAGATTGTAACTCAGAAATTGTATTCATGTTCTCACATATGGTTGCTTGTCATGTAAGCAGGAAAACAGCAAGCGGCGTAAGTTAGAAGAGTATTACCAGAAAAAGGATGTATAGTGGGAAGGTAATAATCTGTTTAAATGGACTTCTCTTAGTATAACACTTTTTTTTCCTTTTAGGTTCCTTGTTAATTCAAGTACTCAATTTTTTATTCATCAAAGTGTTGAAAAATGTGAAACTGGTTACTCGGTGATGTCTGTTTTTTCAGGAAAAGATGGTGGATTCTTGTTCAAATGCAAACAGACATACGGTTGCCCTAGGCCCCATCTCATCTTATTCTCCTATGATGCCTCAGGTGAACCAGAACAATCTATTTTCATGTGAAGGTTGGTTGACCATATCATCTAAATCTTTTATAAGATATTAGCTGTTAGTCTGTTTCACATTTTCATCATATGCGACATAATTAATGTAAACTTCTGCATGTATATATTTGTATATTATTTATCATTTCATCTGGCTGTATGCATTTTAATAATGCACTTCTCTTGTATTCTCTTCTGCAAATTAGAATTAATATTTAAAATTTTGCATCTGAAGCATTTTTTTATTTAGCCAAATGGATTATCTTTTATGAATCCTATGATTAATTTGTACCCTGTTGTTGATACTGTTTCTTGCTAAGATGATTAAAATCAGTGCACGATACATATTCCATGGTTTTCTTGGGACCTGATATTTAATCACATAAAATTCAGGTGGTCAAAAGTGAATTACCCTCCTTGGTTTTCTTAGGACCATGCTAAGCCTTTTCATTTCACTGTTGCCTTCAGAATGGCATATTTCTCAGCAGGTTTGAATATATTTTTGTGATGGTTGAATATCGCATGGAGTTAGAGCCTATACAGTTTGTAAGAAAGGTCTTTTTGGTGCTTTCCAATTTCCACTTGCGTACATGTTTTCCTTTAGTACTAAATAAAAGATTTTAAATACCTGAGAATGGTTGACATAGATTTCATTGCTTAATGTGGAAAAAATGTTTAGAGAACAAAAAACAATAGGTTTCAGGTGAAAGTAACTTCATTTAATAGGTGGTCTGGAAACAACATAGTAAAGATCCAAATGCTTATGAGGGTTGTATGCAATATGATGATAAGGACTGTTGTACATAGTATGCAAAGTTTACACGACTTTGTAATTGTTTGAGTAAATCAAATTGAGGTTCTGAAAGGGGTGGGGTCATTTTGACCAAAGACATACTTCATAACTAAAATTAAATTTTATGTTTTATAGGGGTTAACTTTGTTAGCGAAATATTTCATCACTAATGCTTCTGGGGACCAGCTATCTTTAGCATGTTAGGATTGTAACTCGAATATGTCGTGAAGGTAGAAGAAGCTTCAGAGATTAAGAACAGACAGATTTGCACAATTGGTGCGTAGGTTAGTCGACTAATGGCCAAGAATATCGACTAATGAAGAATTAGCCGACTAATGACATCTCAAGAGTCGACTAATGGCACAAAAAGAAAGTGAGGACATCTCAGTAGTCGACTGTATAGTCGACTAATGAGTATGATCAGTCGACTAATAATTTGAATTAGCCGACTAATAGCGTTGTTCGCAGATTCCTTTTGTGATTCTGATTGCAGTTTGAGTTGAACTCGAGTTTCTTTTCTAAGGTGGTGTTGTTCGTATTGTTGGAGTTTGTATAGGACTAGGATGATCCTATGATTTATAAATAACTCCTTGGGGTGGCCTTCATAGATGTAGAGAACAAGAGAAAAAGTGAGATTCGTGAGAAAAGTTTTAGCCATAAGGGTTCGTTGTTCTAGGCGGCTACCAAGGGCTTGTAATCTTCTTAGCGAGAGGTGTAAGTGTTTCTTATTATACTCCCTTAAAGTTTAATAAAGTTTCTTCCCCATCTCCCGTGGACGTACACATGATCTGTTTGATTAATGGAACCACGTTAAATTATGTTGGTGTTCTTTAATTCAGAATATCTTTTCTCTTCTTCTCATTGTCGACGATCTTACTTTTCGTTGCGCTGTCCACATCAATTGGTATCACAGTATATCAATTCGTTATAACAATTGATTTCAGAGCAAGGTCAACGTGAAGATGTCTGCAATCAAGTTTGATATTCAGAAGTTCGATGATGTCATCAATTTCAGCAAGTGACGTATTAGTTAGAATGCTATCCTGACTCAGAACGGGTTGAAGAAAGCACTACTTGGAAAGGAGAAAAAGCCTGAAAACATGAAGGACATGAGTTGATGAGAAGGCCTTTGATGACTATTCAACTTTGCTTGACGGACGAAGTGTTGGATGAGTTTTCTTTGGAGAAAACATCATCTTTGCTGTGGGAGCGACTTCAGGATCATTATTTGAAGAAGTCTTTAATGAATCGGTTGATTCTAAAGCAATATCTCTTTTTCTCCGCATGCATGAAGGTACACCTATCAAGTCTTACATAGCAAAGTTCGCCTCTATTATCAATGAGTTAGATAAGATAGAGGTTAAGATAAAAGATGAGGATCAGGCACTTCTATTACTGTGTTCTTTATCTTTTTCATACAAGAGCTTTAGTTGCTATCATTTATAGAGGCAAATCAACTGTCAAGGTCAATGAAGTCAAAGAGCATCAACTCAACAAGAATAAAATTGACAAGCAGTTGACGGGGGAGTCTCATCGCGATGATTCCGGACAAGTTTTCTTTACAAAGGAGAAGAGTAATAATGGAAGTTCCACGGGTAACCCAAAACACAAGAATTTGATGTGCAACTGGTATCACAAGAAGGGACATATTAGAGCTGAATGTTAGAATCGCAAAAAAAAAATAAAAAGAAGCTAATACCACTGAACTGGCTGAAGGGGATGAAGATTAGTGTGACGTCCTATCTGTTACAGACAGCTCGATCGGCAACAAAAGTAGATGGATTATTGACTTTAGATGTTCAAAGAATATCAGTTCCAATATAAAGATGTTCTTCTCATACACTTCGGTTTGAGGAGGGGTCTCCATGGAGAATTTTGCTACAAGAAAGGTGATTGGCGAAGAAACAGTCTAATTTCGTTCTCACGATGGATGCATCATTACACTTCAAGGCGTTCATCATGTTCCCGAATCAAGGATCAAGGTACAATCTCATCTCTTTTGGAGTCCTACATGGAGAATGGTTGAATTTCAGTACTGACCTTATGAAAGTTTTCAAAGATGCCCATGTGAAATTTTAGGCCGAGCATGCCGACAATGTTTACGTATTGCGAAATTTAGAGGTTACAATTGATGGATTGTAGTTATCCTCAGCTTCAAGATTGAAAGTTGTGGAACAATAAAAAACTATGATGGTTTCGAGTTTAGATATTCAGCTTTATTCCTAAGGTAGATTGGGACTAGGCGGCGTCGGCGTACAACAAGTTCAGATCATTACTCCTGTGTTGGAGCAAATTCTCATAAATCCTGCATGGATTAAGAAGATTGTTGGGTGATCAAGCTCAAGTCGGGCCTGAACTTGTTCGATTTAATCAAGTTGTGAACCCCATGAGGGGGTTATGGAGAAGAGGGAGTGGGATATAGATGAAGTCAAGAGTTGTTCAATTGTATATTGATGTATTGATGATGTCTATTCTCGAACTTGAACGTATTCAAGTAAAGGGGGATTGTTAGGATTGTGACTGGAATACGTCGTGAAGGTAGACGAAGCTTCAGAGATAAAGAACAAACAGATTTGCACAGTTGGTGCACAGACTAGTCGACTAGTGGCCAAGGATAGTTGACTGATGAATAATTATCGACTGTCGACTAATGGTGTAAACAAAAAGTGAGGACACCTCAGTAGTCGACTGTATAGAAGACTAATGAGCAGGATTAGTCAACTAATGAGCAGGATTAGTCGACTAATAATTTGAATTAGTCGATTAATGACTTTGCTGGCAGTTTTCTTTTGCGATTCTGATTGCAGTTTGAGTTGAACTCAAGTTTTCTTCTTTTCTAAGGTGGTGTTGTTCGTATTGCTGGAGTTTGTATAGGACTAAGATGATCCTATGATCTATAAATAACACCTTAGGGTGACCTTCATAGATGTAGAAAACAAAAGAAAAAGAGATTCGTGGGAGGAGTTTTAGTCATGAGGGTTCATTCTTCTAGGCGGCCATCAAATGGCCTGTAATCTTCTTAACGAGAGGTGTAAGTGTTTCTTATTGTACTATCCCAAGTTCAAATGGCCTGTAATCTTCTTAACGAGAGGTGTAAGTGTTTCTTATTGTACTATCCCAAAGTTTAATAAAGTTTCTTTCTCTTCTCTCGTAGACGTACACCACGTTAAATTGTGTGTTGGCTTTCTCTACTTCGAAATATCTTATCTCTTTTTTTTTCTCATTGCTCGACGATCCTACTTTCCGCTGCGCCGTCTGTAACAATTGGTATCACAACATATCATTTCTTTGCAACATAGTATAGGTGATATTCAATAGTTTTTTGCAATTTAGAAAGCATGTCATAAAATCCATCATAGAAGAAGATTTTCTAAGGAATTTATTGTTTGAAGTTGTTTATTTCTTAGTACTTATTATTGATGATGTTCTTCCTTTGTTGGGGAGGAGAGTTTGTGAAAGAAAACTAACAGATATATTTTTCTATTTTGCTTTTGCTTATTCATCATGCAAAGACCAGTTTAAGGTTCAGCTTATTATATAGATGAAGTATGTGATTGAACATTTGGTGTAAGTGGTGGTATTTTACTAGGTGATGGTAACAATTAAAATAATATTATGAAGTGTTTTAATGTGTTAAATGTATATCATTGGATGGAAATTGTTTATAGTATATGTAGTTTGTTCTATGAAATTGGTGCATTAACAGCTGTCACAGTAGTAGTTGTTATATTTGCTTGTTACGGTTCTGTTTGTAGAAGTCACCCACACGACTCTCCTCCCCTAGTAAAGGCGCAGAGGCACTTAATTTCAAGCAAATGTGAAAGAACATGGAAGGACGGGAAAACTTTGTTGTACCATATCACACAATGTAGGATGAAGATTTAGTAGGAAAATGGGGGGGTGACTAAATCACATACTGTAAGTGTGCATGCAGTGAGTGTTTTTTTGTTGCTGTGTAAGGACAATCACCAGGGTTAGTGCTTTTAGTTCATTTAACAAACTGCTACATAAGAAGATTAGGGGCTTTACATTCCCATGCTTGTGTTGTGAATTTGCCTTGTTTTCAAGAGGAGATGATGGCTAAAGAAGATCCAATCAAGATTGAAAAAGAAAAGTGTCGACCACACTCAATAGTGAAGAAACGCACTTCAGATTTTTGATAGGTAGCAAACTCTGTCGACAGCTAGAGGCCCAGAATCGGATTCAGATTTTCTTTTCAGGCACGTTCAAGTTTCTTTTCTGGTGGACTTTGAGGAGAACTCAAATTCTATTGATTGAAGGAAGTGTTTCTAAAAATTGAAGGGTCTAGAATTGTTCTAAGTCAAGAAAAGCAACTCCTACAAGGATTGATCAAGTTCTTTAAGCATCCGACTGGCAAGATCATCTCATAGTTCGAATAGGGTTTATATTGTAACACTCTGTAAATAAAGATTGTAACCTAGTCAATAACAGCACAAGGAGAATAAAGAAATCCAATGCAAAGAGAAAAGCAGATGATAATACAAAAGGAGACGGAATACTCTTGTAATTTAGAGGGATTCAATGGGAAGGTGAATACTTTTGTGAGAATCAAGAGGAATGCTAGATTTCTTATACCAAGTTTATTAATAAAACTTTCTCAAGTTCTCTCCATGTGGATGTAGGCTGGGTTTGACCAAACCACATTAAATCCTTGTATTATTTCTTTTTTTCTTGGTATTCTACTTTATTGTACTAGTTTTCTTTTGCAAATAATACATATTGTCACGGTTCCGCAACGTCGATCACGGTCTTGGGCGCACAACAGTTGATGTCATAACCCGATTGTTAGTGTAGTTTCAACAATTGGTATCAGAGCTTAAGGTTGATGATAAGGCGATATGCGAAGATTAGAATTTCTGCGAGCAAGTTGGAGGTCGAAAAATTCAATGGCAAAGAAAACTTCAGTGTATGACAAAAGAGGGTGAAGGTGTTGGTGCAACAAGATCTTCAAAAAAACCTTGTAGGGAAAGTCAAGAAAATATGCGAGCATGTCACATGAGGATTGGGAAGAGTTAGATTTGAAAGCGACAAGCACGATCTAATTATGTCTCGGAGACGAAGTCATGTACAACGTGATGGATGAAAAAACGGCTACAAGTTTGTGGTCAAGGTTAGAAACATTATATATGACAAAGAGTCTCTCCAACAAGTTGTACTTGAAGAAATAACTATATGGGCCACGCATGAAGGAGGGACAACAGTGTTAGAGCAGCTGAACTTCTTCAACAACATCATCAACGCGTTATTGGTTGTTCATTTCAAGATCGATGAGGAGAACAAGACGTTAATACTTCTCAGTTCACTTTTGGAGTCATACAATCATATCGTAACCACATGCTTTACGAAAAGGAAACTTTCATCTTTGAGGAGGTCACAACAACTTTGTTATCAAACGTGATCAGGAAAAGGTCAAATTAAGATAAGTAGGAAGGTTTAGGTTTGGTGGTTATGGGAAAGAAAGGAAGAGGAGGAAAGAAAAGTCCTGATTCGTTGAAGACATGTCACTGTTGTCACAAGAAAGGTCATTGGAAGAAGAATTGCAGGCATCGACGAGAGTGGTTGAAGAAAAAAGGGCAATCTGTGAAGGCAAATGTAGCTGAGGGTGTATCAGGCACTTATATGTTAACGACTTTTATAGATAACACTTTTACAGATAAAGGCTAAATATTATATTATGGTAGTACGGTTTATGTATGTTTCCGAAGGAGATGTTCAGCTTCTTAGTTGGAAAAGAGAAAGAGACTATCAAAATGGTGGATGACTCAGCTTGCGAGATCATCGGCACTGAGACAATCAATGTTACAAGAAGAGATGAGACGATGCGTGCTCTGGAGGCGGTCCGGTATGTCCCAAAAGCACGATACAATCTAATATCCATAAGGGTGCTCGACTTAGAGGGATGCCAGATCCAAGTGCAACACTAAGTCGTCATGGTTAGCTAAGGAGATTGGGTAATCCTAGAAGGAGATAAGGATGGAGGGATATACAAGTTGAAGGATAGAAACTCAGTTCAAGGTGGAGTTTCAATGACAAGCATAGAAGGGGAGCTCATCGCGAGGTGGAGCTTCAAGGATGACTGTGATAAGACGTGAACCAGGTCAAAGTATTACAGGAAAGAGAAAGGTGCATTCAGGCAAAGCTCGAGTTCGTCTAAGTCATGACGGTGAATCAGCCAAAGGCTCTAGGGAGAGGGCAAGAATAAAGGTTTCATGGTACGGTTACAATCAAGAAAAGAATCAAGGTAAAAAATTCTAAATTTTTAATGTATTTTGCTAAAGGCTTGAAAACAAGTTAAGGTGGAGATTGTTGTGAATTTGCTATGTTTTCAATTGGAAAAGATGATCAAAGAAGATCCAATTAAGATTGGAGAAGAAAAAACTTGAAAAAGAAGCAGATCAAGAAAATAGTGGGGCGGTCGACAGGCCTGTCGACCATATTCAACAGAAAAGAAACACAGTTCAGATTTTCAGTAGACGACAGACAACAGACACTGTCGACAGTCATTCGGACGTGTCAACAGCCAGAGGCCCAGAATCGAATTAAGATTTCCTTTTTAGGCAAGTTTAGGTTTCTTCTCTGGTGGACTCTGAATAGAACTCAAATTCTATTCATTGAAGGATGTGTTTTTAAAGATTGAAGGATTTAGAATTGTTCTAAATCAAGGAAATCAACTCCTACAAGAATTGATCAAGTTCTTCTAGCATCAAACGGGAAAGATAATCTCATATTTCGTATAGGGTTGATATTGTAAAACTCTATAAATAAATATTGTAACCTAATCAACAATAGCACAAGGAGAATAAGAGGAGTAGATGACGATAAAAAGAGAGAATGAATACTCTTGTAATTTAGAGAGATCCAAGGGGAAGGTGAATACTCTTGTGGGAATCAAGTAAAAGGTTAGATCTCTTGTATCAACAACAACAATAACTAAGCTATTTGTCCCAAGTATTTTGGGTAGGCTACATGAACCAAAAGAGAATTACGCCGGATATAGGTTAGATCTCTTCTATCAAGTTTATTAATTAAACTCTCTCAAGTTTTCTCCCTCTGGATAGGTTAGGTTTGGCCGAACCACATTAAATCATTGTGTTATTTCTCCTTTTGTCTTAGTATTGTTATTTTTCTTTACTAGTTTTCTTTTTGACAAGTATTAACATATTGCCATGGTTCACGGTCCTGGGCGCACAAAAGTTGGTGTCATAACCGATTGTTGTGTGGTCTCAACAGCTTGGTTATCTGATAATCTGAATGATATTACATTTCACTTTCTTGTTGTCCTCATATTAAGTTACTGTTACCTTTTGTATGTCCTCTTTATTAGGAATTTGTTCTACATATGGAGAAAAAATTATTCACATCTTTGCTACATTATATGCAACTACTTTGTAATAGGAAGATCAAGTCTCTACCAATTTCTCAACTGAACTATCTCTTGACTAAATCCATGAAATGGTTACTCAGAATCACAACAAGAATCAGTTAGCGCTTCCAAGATCAACATCACAATAAAATCTGTTGTTCCTATGATCATCTACATGATTTTCTATCTTCTCCTGTAACAAATTGTAACAAATTGTTATGTGTGTAACACTATAAATATAGTAGAGATATACACCACAAGGTCAAACTGTGGTTTGAAACCGTTACTAGTCTAATTACAAACTTCTTTATGGTATCAGAGTCGTTATTCCACTGAAAAATTTATCTAATCCTATACACCACTAAAATTCACCCTTCATTCTTAATGGATACTTCCACACCCAACTCCAACATTGTTGTATCCAACCTCACCGGCTTTCTGAAGAACAGTCTTGATCAGTCTAATTATCCATTATGGTTATCTCAACATAAAGAGACTTGATCTTCCTATCACTTTGCTATATATTTAGGACAATTGTTCCAATTAAAAATTTGATTGTCTACTCCGATTCTAGTTCTAGAACCGAACCCTTACCCTTCCTATGTTGAAACTTATTTTGACACCTCTGATTGTGTTGACCTTTATCTACTTTAAAACATGTATAAAATCAAGTATGCTGTGCATTTTTTAGCAAAGATTACTATTAGTTGTTTTGTTTCATTATTTTACCATTGTTTTACTCTTTGTACAATCCATAAATATAAAAGTATATGAGGCATATTTGTATGTAACAAACAAACATCTATATACACACGTCATCATGTCTTGATCTTGGAAAATTGTTGTGTTAATTCAAACATCATGTTACTCTGATCATGACAGTACTTCCCTGTCCATAAATCATATATAAGCTATTTTGGCACTTCTCTTCCAGGTTTTGCTTTCGTTGTTGGAATCTCTCTCTCTCTCTCTCTCTCTCTCTCTCTCTCTCTCTCTCTCTCTCTCTCTCTCTCGGTTCAATCATGTTATTGTAGTTCTTACGGATTCAAGTTAATTTAGTTGCATTTGTTATCTATTTGCTCATGTATCTTTGTGTTGTGCACAGATCCAGCTTTGGTGGTGCAACACAGCAGCTTTTGGATGAAA